>JAABOM020064026.1:0-42525 GCA_011800125.2 Solanum clarkiae | reverse complement strand
AATATTTCTTGCTTGTTACATATTTCTTGCTAGTTACATATTTTTTAATATATTTTATTTCTTTTTATATTTCTTGTTTGTTACATATTGTGGTTGTTTCTCATACTTTTTGCATCTTGGTGTTGTTGGTTGTTCCAAGTATTTTATAGGATTATTATTTTTCGTCTTGATTTTTTTGTATTTTATAGGATTTTAGGATTGGTTAATTGATTATTATAAATTATAGTTTAGATTTTTTGCTTTGTATTGTTGGCCTGTTATTTTCGTGAGATTGTTTATTCTTTACCTTTTATAGTTTGTTGAATTAGTAGTTCTTAATGTAGTTTAGTGGCGTTCTGATGGTGGATTATGGTCATGTCATTGGTTGGGGTTGGAGGTTAGGGGTAGTAGTGGTAAGAGGGGGAACGAGCTCACTTAGGTTGAGAGTACGGAGATGGAACATAGGATCACTTACAGGGAAGTCCATAGAGCTAGCGAAGAGTCTTAAGAGGAGACAAATTAATATAGCGTGTGGTCAAGAGGCCAGATGGATAGGTACCAAAGCTCGAGACATAGACGGGTTTAAATTATGGTACTCGAGTGGTTCTAGGGATAGAGATGGAGTAGGTATCCTAGTAGATGAGTACCTTTAGGGAGTATGTGGTTGATGTCAGTAGGATTAATGATAGGATGATGTCTATTAAACTTGTGGTCGGTAGTCATATTGTGAATATAGTTACTGCCTATGAGCCCCAAAGTGGGCCTGGATGAGGAAGTCAAAAAATTCTTTTGGGAAGATTTGGATGAAGTTGTGAGAGGTATACTAGACACAAAAACGATCTTCATTGGAGGAGATTTTAATGGGCATATCAGTGCTACTTCTTGTAGTTTTGAAAATTCCTATGGAGGCTTTGATCACTTTGTTACCTTTCATAGTACGGTAGCTAAGATCCAAATTGATTCCTTTGTAAGAATTGTAAGGTAATTCCAAGTGAAAATATTTTCACTCAATATAGGCTTCTAGTGATGGATTTAGAGATTAAGAGGGTTAAGAGGAAGAGGGTTATTTATGCCCAACTGAGGATTAGATGGGGTGGCCTGACTCCTGCCCTTTCTCGAGAGATGGGGGGAAAAGTTAAGTAATTTGGGGGTTTGGAGTAGTAGCAGAGATGTAAATACTATATGGGATACAACAGCTGGTTACATTAGAAAAGTAGCCACCAAGGTACTAGGTATTTGGAGATGGATTTTGGTGGACATCAAGGTGATTGATGGTGGAATGGAGAAGTTCAAGGCTAAGTGAAAGCTAAGAAAATTGCCTATATGAAGTGGTTGGAATGTAAGAATGAGGATGAAAAATGAAGGCTTGAGGATATCTATAAGACAGGGAAGACAGAAACAAAGATGGCAGTAATGAGTGCTAAGACAACAACATTTGAGCGCTTGTATGTTGAGTTAGGTGAAAAAGACATGGACAAAAGATTATATAGGCTTGTAAAGGAGAGAGAGAGAAAATCTCACCACTTGGACCAAGTGAAGTACATTAAGGATGTGGAGGGTGAGGTGTCGGTGGATGAGACTTCCATTAAGATAAGGTGGCAAGCTTACTTTCATAAACTCTTAAACGAAAAAAGAGAAATAGATATTGAGTTTGGTGATTTGGTGCATTTCGATAGTTATCGAGATTTTGGTTATGCAGGCGTTTCAGAGCTGAGGAAGCTAGACATGCAATTAGTAGGATGAATAGGGAGAATGATCAGATCTGATGAGATTCTAGTGGATTTTTGGAAGAGCATGGTTAAGGATGGTATTGAGTGGTTGACTAGGTTGTTTAATACTATTATGAAGACAGCTAAGATGTCCAATGAATGGAGGAGTACAATGGTTCCATTGTACAAGAATAAGGATAATATCCAAACTATAATAATTACAGGGGTATCAAGTTGTCAAGCCACAGTATGAAGATCTGGAGAGAGTGATGGACATGAGGGTGAGAAAAGGAGTGTATATTTCAGAGAATCAATTCGGATTTATACCAAGACAGTCGACTACTGAAACAATCCTTCTTGTTCAGAGAATAGTGGAGAAATATAGAGAGAGAAAGAGGGACCTTCATATGATGTTCATTGACCTTGAGAAGGCCTATAACATAGTTCCAAAGGATGTGCTATGGAGATATCTAGAGGCGAAAGGTTTTCAAATGGTGTATATTAAGGTGATAAAGGACATATATGATGGAGCCAAAACTCGTGTTAAAACGGTGGGAGGAGACTTAAGAGTATTTTACTATTGAGATGAGACTTCATCAAGAATCTATATTAAGCCCTTTTGTTTTTGTCTTAGTAATTGATAAGGTAATATGGTATATCCAGGAGGAGGCACCATGGTGTATGCTATTTGCAGATGACATAGTACTTGTTGATGAGACTCGGGCTAAAGTTAATGATAGATTGGATCTTTGGAGATATACTTTGGAATCCAAAGGATTCAAACTGCGGCAGACCAAGATAGAATACTTGGAATGTAGATTCAATGTTGCAAAAGATGAAGCAGACATTGAAGTGACGCTTGCCACTCAACCTATTCCAAATAGAAAAAACTCTAAATATCTTGTATCTACTATCTAGAGTAGTGACGATATCGATGATGACGTCACACAATGTATTAGGGCAACCCAGGCGAAATGGAGGCTTGTCTCTGTAGTATTATGTGATAAAAAGATATCACGTATACTTAAAGGCAGGTTTTATAGAATAGTGACTGTCTCTGCTATATGGGGGTGGAGTGCTAGCCAATTAAAAACTCACATGTTCAGAAGATATAGGTCGCGGTGATGAGGATATTGAAATGGATGTGTGAACATACTAGGAGTGATAAGATTAGAAATGAAACCATCCGAGAGAAGTTAGAAGTGGCCCCTATGACTGATAAGATGAGGAAAGCGAGACTACGGTAGTTTGGACATGTGCAGAGAAGAAGCAACGATGCTCTTGTTAGGAGGTGCGAGAGCTTGAATTTAGGGATTACACAGAGGGGTAGAGGTAGACCGAAGAAGTATTGGGGGGAGATGGTCAGATAAGATATGTTGAAACTTCATCTCACCGAGGACATGATCTTAGAAAGGAGTGGAGGTTGCGTATTAATGTAGAAGGCTAATAGGCTAGTAGGGGTAGGTTGATGTATGGTCTTGCAATATAGTAAGTTAGTAGGAGTAGTCATGTCTTTATATCTTGTGCTGTCATTATTTGTCCAATATATTTGTTATTTTTATCGTATTTACGTACTATCATTTGTTTTTCATTATTAGTCCTTTTCTTTTTTCTTTTTTTTTTCTTTTTTTTTTTTCATATCTAGTATTTTCTGCTTATGGGCTTGATATTTTAGACGAGGATTTTCTGGAAATATCCTCTCTATCTCTATAAGGTAGTGTAAGGTCTGCGTACAGTTTACTCTCCCTAGAGCTCACTTGTGAGATTCCACTGAGTATGTTGTTGTTGTTGTTGATGATGATGCGTCCTACCTTTTATCTCATTGCTTTTGTTTTGCATGTTAGTATACCAATTACTATTATCATTATGATATTCAAGTTTACAACTAAAATGAGCAAATAGAAAAACTTTCACAAGTTATAATATGAATATGGTTAGACATAGGGGTGTACATGGACGGGGTTGATTTGGATTTTCAAATATCAAATCAAATCATTTGTGTCAAAGTTAAATCTATAAATCAAATTAAATAATAAAACTCAGGTTTATCAACATCAAGTTTTTTCATATTTTTTGAGTTTTTTATTTTTTGTTTGTTTTGTTTCACCAAGGTATTCATACAAATATATACTCCATCAACTTTTGCTTTAAATATTTCTTTAATCCTATCAAAATATAAATATCTAAGGTGTCTTTTTAAGAGAATAACATGAAATATTATGAGTGATGACACCAAGATATTAAAAAAAGCTAGCAAAATTGCATAAAATAAATGCAAATAAATAAGTTATAATGAAAATAACATAATATAAAAGTACTGAATCATGCTAAAATAAGTCTAATCTATACTATATTAAAAGTGTGAAGACTCTTAGAAAAGTTGATTGAACTTTTTTCCCTTTATTAAAAGACTCATCTTTAGACAAAATCATCTTTTTATCATTTTTAAGAATTATTATTTTAATAATATTAAATATAACAAAAATTAAATAAAGAAAAATCCCTAATCCTTTTCTAACTAAAATAGACTTGGTCTAAAAGAAAATTAGTTAAAAGCGAAAGGAAAAATAAAAAGAAAAAAAAAAGTGGAAAACATCCGCATTAGTAAAAAGTTTTTCCTTTTTTCTTTTTTAAAGGAAGTCGTTTGGTTAAATTTTTTTAATAAAATTAAATAAAGAAAAATTTCTATACAAAGAATCCTTTTCTAACTAAAATAAACTTATTAGTAAGAAAATCAATATATATATATATATATAAATAAATAAAGTGGGAAAACGTCCACATTAGTCAAAAAGAAAAAAAGTTTTCCCCTTTTTTTAAGGGAACACGTGTTAAAAAAATTACCTTTTTTTTTGGTTTAAGGTAACACAAGCTTTGATTAAATTTATTTTTTAAAAAAAATTTTAACGAGAAAAAGGTATTAATTGTTTGAAATAAATAAAAATTCTTCTAATTTCACCATGAATCCTAATTATATAATGAAATGTTTTGTCCTAAATATAACAAAATATTATTTTCAACTTCTCCACTTCTATAAAAACACTTTAATTTCAACTTTTGATTCATTTACTCCCTTCATCGACTTGTGCTAAATGGTGCTAGATCTTATTTTACAATTTTTTTCGAACTTCGATTTGATTCTCATGTTTACGTATATTGCACACTCACTTTCTAATGCACACTCACTTTCTTTGTTTCATATTCTTTTCCCTTTCTTTTTCACTTTTTGAATTTAAAGAAAATAATATTAATTGTTATGCAACTTAACTTGCTTCATTCAAATTATATTATGACCTTCATTTAATTAGTTTAGTCTAATAAATTTTTGTTATTTAAAAATTTCTATTATTTTGTTTCTAACATCTCCATCTATTCACAAATTCCATTTATTCACGTACAGTAATATTTCAAGTAAGATAATACTTCTTCAACTTAATTTTTTTAATGTTATAAATTCATATATTCTTCTTCTTCATATTTTTTTCAACAATTTATTTTATACGATCTTGTAATGGATTCTGAGAAGGACTTGATCAATAAAGTTGTGACAATTAGTACCTTAAAAACATATGATTCTTACTGGATGAAAGCTATACCAAGAAGGTAAAGTTGAAAATTAAATTTATCTTTTTTTTTAATTGTTAATTTATTATAAGTAATTATATTAACATCAAAATAAATATTTCATGCTCGTGATTATGACCTGAATAAATAGTTATGATTATTCACTTGGTTAAGACATCATGATTTCAATTGCTTATTTTTGGGACGTGGTTGTTATTAATTTATACCTTTCAAATAATGTGGAATATGATTGATCAATGATCATGTATATTTATTCATATTTAATGATCAATAGTTCTATAAAATTGTATTAATATATATTTTAAAAAATATCAACTTTTTAGACTTTAATGTTTGACCCTTTTTTTAACCTATATTTTATGGTTAATGGTTTGTAATATAATGTTTACTCTTTTGTTATGATTCTTTATTTTGGTGATGTTGAAGTGACGAAGAACCAAGTAAATTTGATAAATTCACAACACGCATGCATGAGCTCAAATTGTCAAATTTTTGAAATATGTATTTTCTAAAATTTTGTTGTTTTCAGGTTTGAATTTTTCAATAATTGATAGGGTTATTCGTGGTAGGCACATAAATAAAAACATGAAATATAAATATTAGTTGGTTAAAATAATTTTTAAATATTGATAGACGTTTATGTTTTACATTTATTTTTATAAAATTAATTGCACAAATCACGAAAGTCCTTAAAATATTGATTGAGCTTTTGATGCTTCATTAAAAGATGTTACAATAAGTTAAACTGTTATTTACTATTTTTTCTCAAATTATTTTTATAGGATTAATAATAATCTTAAAAATTAAGGAGTTCTAAAAAATATATAAAAAATTAATGTTGGTAAGTTTCCTTTTTCGTTGTATATGCTAAAAAGTAGTTTTAAAATATATGATAAGAAAAACAAATTCTAAAATACATAATAAAAAAAAAAAAGAATTCGAGAATTAGTGTTGGTAAGTTTCCTAATTTCATTCCTTTTAATTCTTATGTGTATGTTGCATCTATATGTTGTTTCTTTTTTAAATGTCTTACTATTTACCACAATTGACTTATCAAAGTTTACTTAAAACTTATATTGTGAAATGACAATAACATATACTTCATTTGTCCTATTTAATGTAATACTCTTTGATCTAGCACAATATTTAAGTATTTATTTTTGCAAATTTGTGGTCTATAAATAATTTTTACATATTTATATGGTTATAAATTATTTTATTAAAGACAAAAAAAATTTAAATTAAATTATTTTTAACTATAATAAAATGATATTTTTTTCAGTGCAGATTAAAAAAATAAAAAAATATAACATAAAATAAAGTAAAATAAAATAGGAATTTGATTCCTACAATTTAGGACCCCTAAAAATATGGTAATAAGTGTGTGTGGAATTAGGAGTTGTATGTGATTTTTTCCTCTCTAATTGAGGACTCCTAAAAGTATGGTAATAGACTTTGTACAATTAGGAGTACGTGATTTTTTTTTTTTAATCTGAGATTGGAAAACCATTAATACAAGGTAAAATTATTTTACGTTACTAAGAATCATATATATAAGGTGTACATGGAAAATTAAGTAACTTTGTAATAGGGATAATTTATATTTAGAAAATAATAAAACAAAAAAAATAATAAATAAAGAAGTTATCGTTTCACATAAAATAGTAGTAAATATAAAATTTCAAAAACAAAAAGGGATTGTCCTATCAACTATATTCTTAAGATAAAAGAAGAAAAATAAAAATAAAAAACTTAAATCTTTAGAATGATGAAGTTGATACCATTTATCAAGCTTAATTTATAAATGATGAAATATCTCACAAAAATCTTCATAACTTATTGACATGTGTAAGATTTTTGTGTGATTCATGGTGCTAGTAAATCAGTTAAAGGGCAAGAAAATGAGTCAAAAAAATTGCAAAAAAAAATTGATATTCTTAGCTAAAGTTCAAGTATCCAATAACTCAAGACATTTCTAAATACTAGTCAATACATATTAAATTGTGTATGTTAAATATTGTGTCGTTAACATTGAGCTTTAGTCGTCCTTATGCTACGGAATGCCATTTGATGTATACAAGTACAATTGAGCGTTTAGAGAGGTGATTGAGGGACAGAGGGAGATATGGTGATATTTTAAAGCCTATTTATGGAGAACATATGTTAGTGTCAAAGTAGTTAATATATGTTTATTAAAACATTATGATCACGATTCAATTAGATATGCCAAATTGCAAAAGTCGTTAATAATGTGGAATAAGTGACAATAGTATTTGGCACTATGGAGTTGTCACACCCCGAGAGGGTACCTAAGTGTAACTGGTACTCGGAGACTATTGCTAGCCCCTAAGCGAACTTCCTAGTCTAATCGCATTCATTCAATCAATTCATTTGCGGAAGATATTACAGAATATTCTAACTATTAGTAGGCTATCAGACTCATCGTCAACATCCGTCATGTGAAGCAAGATTAAGGAAAACAAACTTAGTTTAAAAGTAGAACAATAGGGGAAAGGAACCCCAACATCAATCGTCATTCGTCTATGTCTATGAAGCCTCTATAACTACTGTCTAAGAAGATACCATGACAGGCCATGACTACCACAATCAAAGAAAAATAACTTAATAAATCTAAAGAAATAACCATCTTCCTAATGCAGGGAGGACTCACCACGATTTGAAATCAAGAAGCTTTGAACCTCAACGATTGGGCTGCTGAAGTCCTCTGTCTACTGAATCTGCATCATAAAATGATACAGCGCCAAATAGGTGTTAGTACGTGGAATGTACTATATGTAAAATGGGCTAAAGTAAACAATATGGGCTATACAATGTAAAATGACATCATCTCATCAATCACTCAACCCCAACTCAGATTAAGGAATAGGGCTCTATCACATCACCATCCATCAAGAGTCATACTGTCACATCAACATCAGAGTACTATCATTAGGGGACTTACCTGGGAGTTTCTCGGACCTACACCTATCGCCTATGAGCCGATGATGGTACAATGAAGTGATGTCGTTGCGGCATCTGCCCAATATTGCCGGGGTGAGAGGGCGTACATCAGAGGGTTCATAATAATATCAAGTCCTCTTTTGGGACTAAGGAAACATCTATTTCTCACGGTCCAATCCTCTTCTACGCTGGCCACGTAGCTAATGAATGTGAGTGAGACTCACTCTTAGTCATCTTTGGTTCTCAATACTCCTCTCAGGACTCAACATGCTCATAAACATCAACATCAAGGTTTCTCATTGTTTAGTCTCTTTTGGACAAGGGAATCATCTCATCTCAGCATCTCTCAACTCAGGAATATTATGAACATTCTTTAAAACTCAAGTGTGACCTCTTCAAGACTCTAAAGGGCTCACACCCCATTAATTCCAACAATATTATCACTAGTACTCACTCAAATCAAGACCTAGACCACAACAGTCATGCATAGATACAAAATCCAGGCTCTAGACATTGACCCCTAGCTTCATTCATGGATTCTTTAACAATTAGGCATGCATAGTTTACACAATAGCTTAATTAATCAGTTGAACAAATAATTAAAGTTATGATGACCATCAACAACAACAACAACATACCCAGTGAAATCCCACAAGTGGGGTCTAGGGATGGTAGAATGTACGCAGACCTTACCACTACCTCATAGAAGTAGAGAGGCTGTTTCCTGGAAACCCTCATCTCAAAACCCATAAAAAGAAAGAACTAGATATGACAAAAAGGAAAGGGAAGGGAACAGGAAGAACGACTAATAATGAATAGCACATGGCAGTATGTAAATATGATAAAACTAACACATAATATGACAGATAATGAGAACATATGATTTAAAAAAAACCAACCTCTCCCATCCATGCATCCACCTAACCCTACCAATTAGCCTGCTACTCTAATTCGCGACCTCTACTTCTTTCTATCTGAGGTCATGTCCTCAGTGAAATCAAGTTCCACCATATCATGTCTAATCACCTACCCCCAGTACTTCTTCGGTCTACCTCTACCCCTCCGTGTAGCTCCCAAAACCAACCTCTCATACCTCCTAACAGGAGCATCGGTACTCCTTCTATGCATATGTCCAAACCATTGCAGTCTCATTTCCCTCATCTTTTTTGCCACTGGGGACACCTCTAGATTCTCCCGAATGGTCTCATTCCTAACCTTGTCACTCCTGGTGTGACCACACATCTATCTCAGTATCCTCATCTCTGCAATATGCATCTTCTGAACATGCGCCTTTTTAATTGGCCAACACTCCACCCCATATAACAACGATGATCTAACCACCATTCTGTAAAACAAAGTTATGATGACCATCAACTTAAGAAAATACATGTAGAATAATAGTAGTTTTCAAGATAGCATTCAAGAAATCGTAATATAAACCCATCACCTATCAACTATCAACTATCAACCTAATTCAATTATGGGGGCATATGGGAGAACAATTCCATGTTCAGGGCAGCCTTTACATACTTGGAATGAGGAACTACCAAGTCTCTTCAAGGAAATTTGAACTCGAACTTGAAACCCTCAAGCTATCTCTTCTTCTTCTCTTAGAATCTACACTTAGACTTAAGAAATAAAGGAGTTTTGAAACCATTCGTATGAATTTAAGACTTAAAAAATCACACTTTGGGACTTAGGAATAGGTTGGGAATACCTAAAATATCCTTCCCGTAATTTAAAAGAAAAATTTTAAAAATTCATACACTGGTCCTCAATGCGCCAGGGGTGCGAATCGACACTTTTTTGCATTAATTAGCGAAAATTATTTTTTAACCCAGTTGCTCGAAAATCAGTTCGAGACAATTTTTTCACTCGATTTTTCACGCTGATCACAAATTCGGTCTTAGATTTCCATTGGAGCTTTGAAAGATGCGTAATGCGCACAATTATGTTTTAGGGGCATTTTGATAATTTTATGAGGTGTTACATCATCTCCCCTTTGGGATCTTTTGTCCTTGAATGATGAGTAAAGGTAGAATAAAGCACGAGTAAACTCAAATATCATCTCGCCCTTTACTCGAGAACTCTCGAACTCTAACTATCCATCACCTTTAACATCTCTATCTTAGACTCAAGAATGGAATTAGTACATCAACTCAAGAAAGGAACTTCAATAACATTAAGGATAGGGATATTACCTTCAACATCATCGTCATTCGGCAAGAATAGGTGTGGGTATTTGAGTTTCTTTGCTTCCTCAGCTTCCCACGTAGCTTCCTCAATGAATTGGTTTCTCCATAAAACTTGACGGAGTCTATCTCTTTATTCCTCATATTACAAACTTGTTGATCAAGGATTTGGACTGAAATTTCCTCATAGGACAAGCTATCTCTTACTCTCGTACTCTCAATAGGAATCGCTAAGGAAGGATCTCCCAAACACTTCCTCAACATTGAAATATGAAATACTGGATGAATTCCATCTAGCTCGGAAGGCAAGTCTATCTCATAAGCAACATTCTCAATCCTCCTCGCAATCTGGTACAATTCGATATAGCATGGACTCAACTTCCCCTTCTTACCAAATCTCATGACACCTTTCATTGGTGACACCTTCAAGTACATCCAATCATCCACCTCAAACTTCAAGTCTCTTCTCCTCACATCCATATAATACTTCTGGAGACTTTACGCTATCTTCAAACTTTCTCTGATGACCTTCACCTTCTCTATGGATTGGTGGACGAGATCAGCCCCAATCAATTCAGCTTCACCAACCTCAAACCAGTCAATCGGTGATCTACATCTCCTCCCATATAATGTCTCGTAAGAGGTCATCTGAATGCTGGCATGGTAACTATTGTTGTACGCGAATTCAATCAAGGGTAGATGATCATCCCAATTTCCTTTGAAATCGATGACACACGCTCTCAACATATCCTCCAAAGTCTGAATGGTACGCTTTGCCTGTCCATCTGTCTGAGTTATGCTCAGATGTCCATTCGTACCCAATCCTTTCTGAAAAGATCTCCAAAATTGAGAGGTGAATTGAGCTCCTCTGTCTGAGGATGATGGACAAGGGAACCCCATGTAACCTCACAATCTCTCAAATGTATAGTTGGGAATACTCCTTAGTCGTATTAGTTGTCTTGACTGCCAAGAAATGAGTTGATTTAGTCATCCTATCCACAATCACCCATATCGAATCATGCTGCTTCCAGGTTCTTGGTAAGCCAATAATGAAATCTATGTTGATCATCTCCCACTTCCACTCAGGAATTTCAAAGTTCTGCGCCAATCCACACGGTCTCTGATATTCAACCTTGACCTGTTGAAAATTGGGACACTTAGAGATGAATTCCACAATGCCGTTCTTCATCCCATTCCACCAATAGACTTCTCTCAAGTCGTGGTACATCTTGGTAGAACCAGGATGGATAGAATATCTGGAGCTATGAGCTTCAGCCGTGATCCTCTCTCGAACACCATCAACATAGGGAACACATAATCTACCCTGGTATCTTAACACCTTATCTCTCCCATTGGAGAAAACCATCACCTTTTGCTTATGAATCGTTTAGTTTCTTTTAGTTGGAGCAAGATAGGGTCTTGGTCTTGCTTTTCCTTCACTTCTGACACTAAGGACAAAGCAGAACCATTCTGAATATTGACCCTGCCTTCACTATTCTCTTCAAGTTGCACTCCCAGTCGAGCCAATCTATGAACTTTCTTAGCCAATTCTCTCTTCCCTTTCTCCACATGGGCAGTGCTACCCATAGACAACCTGCTAAGAGCATCAACAACAATGTTATCCTCACCTGGGTGGTAGAAGATGCTCATATCATAATCCTTGAGCAACTCCAACCATCTCCTCTACCCCAGGTTGAGCTCCTTCTGACTAAATACATATTGAAAACTCTTGTGGTTAGTGAACAATTAAAAAATAACCAAGTATGGGTGATTTCACGCTTAAGTGGGAATGGGGCTATGAACCCAATGCCCTTAGCCGAGATAGAAAGTCAAGGAAAAACTTACACTGTCCCATCCTTGGCGCGACGCGGACCCATTGCGCAGGCAACGTTTGTACTGCCACTGGTGCATCGCGGCCAAGGCACGGATGCTCTCTGGAAATCTTTAATTAGCAAAAATTATTTTTCGCTACGGGTCCTCTAAAATCCATATTATACCCATTTCCCACTCAATTTTCCCCTTTATTGAGAATATGAAGTCAAATTTTTGATATCATGCACGAATTTTGAGATATATATAAATTACGATTATGGGCATTCCAAAGCACATTTTTGGGAAGTTTCAATATCTCCCCTTGGCAACATTCATCCTCGAGTGTCAAAGAAACATGCATAAGAGAAGTAATCATGAAGATTTCAGCTCGACATGAATGCGACAAATGCACTTAAACATCATTTTCAAAAATCTAAACATGAATGTCAAAAATCACAATAAATTTGTCACCACAAAACATGGATGCAAGCAAAATAATATAAGGGCTGAAACTTATGACTTGAAATCATGCAGGGGACATAAATCAGTACCTTCGGCCTGAGTATAATAGAAGAGATACGGGTATCAATTTTTCATGTCCACCTCGGCTTCCCATGTGGCACTTTCAACTTGTTGATTCCTCCAAAGGACCATGACGGAAGCTATGTATTTCTTTCTCAACCTCTTCACTTGTCTATCAAAAATCTCTACCGAGCGCTTCTCATAGGTCAGATTATCTTCTACAATACCCACAACATCCAAGGGCACTATAGCACTTGGGTCACCCACACACTTGCTCAACATGGACACATGGAAGACCAGATGAACCATATTCATCTCCATAGGCAACTCCAACTCATATTCAACTTTACTCACTCTCCTCAAAACTTTATAAAGACCCACAAACCTTGGACTTAATTTCCCTTTCTTGCCAAATCGGACACACCCTTCATGGGTGAACTTTCAAGTAAACCCAATCACTAACCTTAAACTCAAGATCTTTTCTTCTCACATCGGAGTAGGAATTTTGTCTACTTTGGGCTATTTTCAATCTCTCCCTTATTAACCTTACCTGCTCCAAGGCCTCCATGAGCAAATACAGAGCTAGCAAAGCCATCTCCCCTACTTTAAAGCACCCAACTGGGGATCTACAATCCCTACCATATAAAGCTTCTAAGGGAGCCCTACCAAATGCTTCAGTGGTAGCTGTTGTTGTAAGCAAGCTCAATAATTGAAAGATGTTCATCCCAACTACCCTTAAACTCCAAAACACAAGCTCTAAGCATATCTTCAAGAGTTTGGATAGTTCTGTCAACTTGACCATCCATTTGAGGGTGAAAAGTCATGCTAAGCTTAACTTTGGTACCGAGACCTCTTTGGAATGACCTCCAAAAGTGAGAAGTGAATTGAGCACCACGATCCAAAATGATAGACAAAGGCACCCCATGTAATCCACCAACTCATGAATATACAACTTGGCATAATCTTTAGCACCATAAGTAGTCTTAACCGGTAGAAAGTGAGTCGACTTTGTCATTCTATCCACAACAATCCAAATAGAGTAAAAGTGTTTTCTAGTCTTAGGCAACCCAACCACAAAATCCATGTTGATCTCTTCCCATTTCTAAGTAGGAATCTCTATGTCTTGGGCTAGGCCACCCGGACTTTGATGTTTGGTCTTGACTTGTTAAAAATTGTGACATCCGGATATGAACTTGGCAATATCTCTCTTCTTACCACCCCACCAATACACCTCCCTCAAGTTTCTATACATTTTTGTAGATCCGGGGTGAATAGAATAGGATGAATTATGGGCCTCCTTCAATATCAACTCCCTTAAGTCTTCAACATTAGGCAAACACAACCTACCTTGGTACCTAAGGGCACCATCTCCCCCTTGGGAGAAAACCTCCACTTTACCATCTTTCACCAAGGCCATAAACTCTAACAATGCGGGGTTAAGATCTTGTTTGACTTTACCTCCTCAATCAAAGACAATTTAGAACCATCAACAACCACTACACCACCATTATCAACTTCATCCAACCTAACTCCCAATCTAGCCAACCAGTGAACCTCTCTAGCCACCTCCTTGCCACCATCATCAACAAGAGCTAGACTACCCATGGACACTCAACTTAGAGCATCGACCACAACATCAACTTTGCCAGGGTGATAATGCACACTCATATCATAGTCCTTTAAGGAGATCTAATCACCTTCTTTGCCTCTAGTTAAGATCCTTTTGGGTGAACATGTATTGGAGACTCTCGTGGTCAGTAAACACATCACCATGAATCCCATACAAGTAGTGATGCCAAATTTTCAAAGCAAATAATACGACCGCCAATTCAAGATCATGGGTGGGATAATTCTTCTCATGCACCTTAAGTTTCCTAGATGCATATGCTATCACCCTACCATTTTGCATCAAATCACACCCCAAATGAATTCTTGAGGCATCGTAATATACCATGAACCCTTTCGGTAGAGCCAAGATAGAAGTGGAGATAAGCTTATTGTTCAAAGTTTGAAAACTCTTTTCACATTCATCGATACACAATTCTTCCTTCTTTTGGAACAACTTTGTCATAGAGGAAGCAATAGAAGAAAAACCATTCACAAACCTCTGGTAATAAGTCGCCAAACCCAAGAAGCTTCTAATATCTGATGGAGTCAAGGGTCTAGGCCAATTCCTAATTACCTCCATCTTCTTAGGATCCACCTTAATGCCATCACCCAATACCACATGCCCTAGAAAAGCAACCTCTTTCAACCAAAACTCACATTTTTCATATTTTGCATACAACTTCTCCTCCCTCAAGATTTGCAACACCACCCTCACGTGATTTACGTGCTCCTCCTCATCATGAAAATAAATCAAGATATCATCAATAAAGACCACCACGAATATGTCAAGGTAGGGTTTAAAGTCCCTATTCATGAGATCCATAAATACAGCCGGTGCATTAGTCAACCCAAAGGACGTAACTACAAACTCAAATTGCCAATACCTAGTCCGAAAAGCCATCTTGGGAATATCACACTCCCTCACCTTCAATTGGTGGTATTCGTACCCGAAGAACAATCTTAGAAAAGTGACTAGCCCCTTAAAGTTGATCAAAAAGGTTATCAATCCTTGGTAGGGGGTACTTGTTCTTTATGGTAACCATATTAAGTTGCCGGTAATTCAATACACATTCTAAGAGAACCATACTTCTTTTTCACAAATAACACTGGTGCACCCCAAGGTGACTTACTAGGCCTTATAAAACCCTTCTCCAACAAATCCCTCAATTGATCCTTCAACTCCTTCGATTTCGCCCGGGAAATATGGTAAGGGGGAATGGAAATGAGTTGAGTATCGGGAAGGAGGTCTATACTAAAGTCTATTTTCCTTTCGGGAGGAACACTGGGAAACTCATCGGGAAAATATCAAGGAACTCATCAACAATCAAAACTGAATCAATAGGAAGGACTTTAGACTCAACATCACTAACCCTCTCAAGATGATAAAGGCAACCCTTAGAAATCAAGTTTTGGGCTTTAAGACAAGAAATGAATCGACCCTTGACCACCATATCACGACTTTCCCACTCAAGGACGGGCTAATTAGGGAATCGGAATTTAACCCTACGGGTTCTACAATCAATAGAAGCATAATATGCATGCAACCCATCCATCCCAAGAGTGACATCAAAATCTACCATATCTAATTCAACAAAACCACAAGGCAAGACTTTATGCAATATGAACATGAGACAATTTCTATAGACTCTTTTAGCAACAATGGACTCTGTCCAATGGAGGTTGATATTTCATAAGGTTCACACAAAAATTCGGGACTAACATGAAGCTTTTTGGCAACAAAAGGAGTAATAAAAGAATGTGTGGCACCCAGGGTTATCAATGCATATACAGCAGAATTAAAAAAATTTAACATACCAGTGATGACATCGGATACTTCATCTGCCCCTTGTCTTCCTTAAAAATCATAGAATCTTTTTTGTCATGGAGCACCCCCTTGTTGGCCTCCCTCAGCCCTTGGACCTGCATTTGCAATTTGTCCTTGTGGATGACCATATCTACCTTTGTGTGGATGACCATCTCTACCTTTGTTTTGAGCATGAGGACAATCAATAACTTTGTGACCTATTTCACCACAACTAAAGTAAGAATTAGAATTCCTCAAATGTGGACCACTATGATTCTTTTCACACCTTGGGCATCTAGGATTTGTCATTCCTCCATTACCACTTTGGAATCTTGGGTTGGTCGCCCTATCATTCGCAAACCTCTTGTTAAGAGCATTGGATGACTCTTGGCTTTGGAACTTGTGGCCTTGAGGAAATTTACCACCCTTAAAACTTTGGAAACCACTTTCAAAACGAGCCCTCTTAGACTCACCACTTCTTTTTTTCTAAGATTTTCCCCTCTAGTTGCTCGACATTAGTCATGAGCCGAGACAAGTCCATATCTCCTACTAGCATGGTGGTATGACACTCCTCATTGACCAAGTCGGATACCCCCGACATAAATTTGTTCATCCTTGATCTAGGCTTGGCAACCAATTGTAGAGCATACTTGGAGAGCTTGTTGAACTTGAGGGCGTACTCCCTCACACTCATGTAGCCTTGCTTAAGGTTCATAAACTCCATCATCTTAGCCTTCCTTAGCTCGATAGGAAAGAACTAGTTGAGGAATGTGGCTTTGAACTCTTCCCAAAGGATAGAATTATCATTCCCCTATGCCAACTTCCATTTTGTAAACCAAATTTGAGCCACCCCTTTGAGTTGGTAGGCCGCCAACTCTTCCTTTTACTCCTAATTGACCCCCATGATGGATAACACCTTGTACACCTCTTTTATGAACCTTTGGGGATCCTCATCCATCTTTGACCCATGGAACTCCAGTGGGTTCATTCTTGTGAAATCTCTCACCCTAAAGCCAGAGTAGGAGCATGAGGGGCTTAGGCCCCTTGGTTAATTTGTTTTGTCATAGCATGAACCAACATTGTAATAGCATCTCGGAGATCATATTGGACTACCCCTCCTCCTTGAGGAGCGGGAGGGGCCAGTTGCTCCTTGGGTGTAGGGGCTCTCCTTAGTCACCGTCTTGGAATCAGTATGATCTAGAAGAATAAAGACCATTCGTTGGGGAAAAGCCTTACACTTACATCTAAAGCACGACATAGACCATGAAGAAGGGAAACATTTCCTAAAATGCCTCATATCCTCCCATTCATAGTTGCAGTACGATTCATAACACTGAATAATACTCTAATTGATATGGTCTGTTGGACTCCGAGGACTATTAACAACCTAGTGCTCTGATACAAAGTTTGTCATGACCCCAAGCCTAGGGCCTAAACGTGACACGACGAATGGGAACCCAAACTGACCTAAATAAGCTCTTAGCATATCAATCACACATCCTATGTTGCAGAAGCAGAGTAAACAACAACAAAAGATACAATAAAAAGGGAAGCAGGACTATGGAAAAACTTGATAATCATAAAAAAAAAATAAAGAGTCAAACTCATAGCATAAGTACATCCAAATTTCCAACAACACCTCTAATTTGGAATGGAGCGGGGCCAAGAAATTTTCCAGGCTCACCCTCATAGTAACAAGTGTTCAATATAAAGAAATCTCAAAATAGCAAGAGTAATAAAGATAGTGTCCTCGGACTTGAGGACTCACCGAAGCTTGCTTCAAAGGATCGTACTAGCCACGTAGAGGATGATCAAATGGTGCTCTGGTCTCTACATGGTAATATCATATAGGCGTAAAGTATGCGTTAGTACATTTGAGTATACTAATTATGCGGGATGTAATGTCACAAGACATAAGACAATATAGTCAAAACAAATAATCATAAGCCATAGATATAAAATCTCAATATGGCATGCATGATCAATGGTCATTATAAAATATGCTTTTAAATCATTCACTTTACACAATATATATAACATACATGTGTGGGAAGTGACCTCAACTGACATAGACCAAGCAGCTACAATTTGGAATCCAAGGCATGACACCCCCTCAGCAAGGTGGAACGGGTATGACACCCCCCGTCTAGGTGTGGTCTACTTACCAAGGAAAACCAAACAAGATAACATGACTAGATGGATCCACTAGTATATCAAGGGAAATAATCATAATCCTATGGTGGTACATAGTTTAGAGACAAAAGGCTTTACATAAGGACCCCTTGAGTCGAGCCCCTATCTTAAGCCTCCATCGGTGCTAAGTCAAGTCCCACAGAATACTTGAAATAATCATAACTTATATAGCTTGTAAGAAACATGGAAACATTACATTAGTAGCTCTTGAAACATGCTTGACCTCTAGTTCTGATCCTAACTTGAAAAATGAGAGTAGATCATAATCATACATGAACCCTTTCTTTAACATGAATGACTCACAAGAGGTAAAAACCTTGAAATAGGGCTTAGCTTGTAACTTGTAAAATCATAGATAATTTTTATGAATTCAAATAAATACTTAAAAATCCTTAATTATCATATAGACTCTTGACTTGTAAATTATGAAATAGATCATTAGTAACCTGAGAATTCTTGACTTGACACTTTATCAAACACTTGGTGGGTTCATGATACTGGTTCTAAATCATGTAATTCAAGAGCGAAATAAAACGAGTAATCTCAATGCAAATCAACCTATCAACTGTAATAAAACCGTCATGTAGGGTACATTGAAATTCATTACAAAAGTTCATGATAAAACATAGTTCATAGCTCAAAACATTCATAGTTCTAATAGATATAATCAAATCATGGTGTAAGCTTAGAAATAGATAGTCATGCATAATCAATCAATATTTTCATAAAACCCTAACATGATTCATGCTCATAATTCATAATAAAAGATACCCATAGGTAATACAACTTGAAGTCATGCAATTTTCATAAAAAGGAAGATTGGGCTCCATGGGTGAAAGGATCCAATGGTTGAAACCCACATACCTCAAACTTGGGTTTTCTTGAGATGAGCTTGAAGGAAAGTTAGAGCTTGAAGTGAATCCTTGAGTTCCAAATTTAGGCTTGAAGTCCTTGAATTTGGTATTGGAGATATTTGGTAAGTCTTGGAGAGGTTTTTGAGTGATATAGAGTTGAAAAATAGCGAAGTATGGGTGATTTCATGCTTAAGTGGGCATGGGGCTATGCCCCCTATGTGCTTAATCGAGATAGAAAAACCAAGGAAAAACTTACACTGGTCCACGTCCTTGGCGCGATGCGAACCCATTCCTCAGGCAATATTTGTACTGCTCCACGCCCTTGGGCGTCGTGGCCAGGGCGCGGATGCTCTAGAAATCATAAATTAGCGAACATTATTTTTCTCTATGAGTCCTCCAAAATCTGGGTTAGACCCATTTTCCGCTCAATTTTGCCTCCTAATCGAGAATATACAGTTAAATTTTTGATATCACGCACAGATTTTGAGATATATGATAATTTCGATTATGGGCATCTCGAAGCATATTTTTGGGGCATTTCAATACGCTGGGCCAAAAACCCCTTCCTTTGCTTCCAATCCACCCGACATCGCCGCCAAACACTCACTAATGCAGGAAATACTCAACAGGCTACCCACTAAAAAGGCTCTCTGTACTTCCCTTCGTACCCAGGCTTTTGTATCTTACTTCTCAAACATAGTCCTCAGTAGTTATTTCCATTCAACCCCTCATTCTTTAGCATTTGACAGTTAACCCCTGGGAAGAACCGAAACAACATCCACTGGTACTTATAAGTCACCAAATTGCTGCTACACAGCATAGTAGTTATAAAGGATCCAGGTACAACCCCCAAAATATCCTCCACCACCCCCCAACACTATCAGACAATCATCTAACTTAATGGTATCATACTATGGTACATGTAACTCATCCGGAATACACTGGTGATGTCTCCCGAATTGCACCTCCTTTTTCAGGCTAAAGCAGTCACTGTCGAGATATATAACCTAATCAAGGTTAAGGTCGAATCCCAGGAAATATGATAGACTTAGAAGAATTCAATTGCAATTCGAGTTTAGGGGGCTTATAATAACTAGTAAAAGTAATTCTAAGCTAAGACAAGTGTTAAACCATGATTCCCTTACTCAATTTTACCAGATAACTGAATTTTATTCCTTTGTTTAACATATAGAATGGTAAGTTAAGTTCACCAAACCCTTTGGCCCAGGCGAGGGGAAAATTTCACTATGTAATTTGGTCCATCCCTGTAGTGTGACATTACTAACGCTTCCTATTATCCCAGTACAACCTCCCCTTGGCCCAATTTGGTTGATTAGACAAGAAACATCGATCAAATCCTGTTAATTAATCTTTTTTCCTATTCATTACTACCTTGATCCAGTCAAAAACACTAGGCGGGTTCTAATGTTGACCACCATTAGAAAGCATTCAAAATGAAGAGTATTAATTGATACATGCATGCATATTTTTCAAAAATTACAAATTATCCGACTTTACCTTGTTAGTTTTTCATGGCTCCCATAACCTTAATTGTCGATTTAACTACTCATGGTCACGTAAATTCAAGACTTATGAATTTGAATAACATAATTGAGCATTTACACCTTAGAATTAAGCACAAGAAAATTCAACTCTTCATTGAAAATCACAAGATTGAAATTAGAAGATGAAATTAAAGTTTAAAAGTGTTTCTCAAGCTCTCTAATGTTACGTTCCTATTCTCCCTTCATCCTCTATGAAAAATAACCTAAAATACCTATTTATAGTGTTTAAAATATAAAGCCAAAACAAAATAGGACAACTGAGTTGGTAGCCTCTACAAGGTGCTTTTACGGGTTGTATAAAACTCTATGACTCATAGTTAGACTTTCATAAACTATTGCTTTGATTCTGGACTCATCTTCTACGATACTCCTCTAAGGCCCGTAGGGGATTTTGTCTAATGGAATTTCAAAATGTCCTCATCTTCTGATCCTCAAGGTATTATAGTAGGTCTATGGCACGTAAAGTCTTCTACGACTCATCTACATGTTTGTAGACTCAACTTCAGAAATACACCTTTCACTGGAGTTTCACATGAAACATCCTTTGTGGCTCATAGAATACTCTACGGCCCATAAAGGGTCTCATGGATCTTCAACTTCAACAACTTCTACACATTTTGTGCAAATACAATGTCAACCTTAAAATCCTGTAAAAAAAACACAAAAAGACAAACCTACTAACATCTCATTGAGAACACACAAAATTTGATGTTTTAAGCATAAAATGTTGCATCTTGATAGCACATCAACACCATCAACCTAAAATTATTGCTTATCGTCAAGCAATAAACTCATATCTATATAAGCAACACAGTAACATACTTACCTCAATCTAATGGCATAGATCTCATAAATCTTAAGAACAGATACCCACACCAATTTTCAACACACAATCAGATAACTATCTAGCAAACCAATGCAGATTAATCTATGCAATAATGTAACTGTAACAAACAAGGTATCAAGCTACAATCACTGAATGAGTCTAATGTTAATAATGAAATGCAATTGCCTTCACAGAAAGAAGTCCCATATCTCACTCACAATGATATTTTCAGGTATAAGCTTGGGACTATGAAAAATCACTCACTCTCACAAAAGATATTCATATATCATGCTCAATGACATATGCTTTCCTCTATACTCATGACGAAGACCTTTGACTACTTGGACTAGGATCACTTTAGGATTTTACAGGCTTGTAACATAGGCTCAGGGGCTTTGGTATGATATTTTCGGAACATAGTGACTGAAGGCCCTTCTGGACACTATGTTTTTCTACATTTTTTCCCTACCAATATTGTTACTTTTCATTCCCTTCTCCCCTTTTCCTGTTATAGCTTTTCTAGGTGTTTTCTTTTCTTTTTTTTGTTTCAGCTTTTTCCCTTATATTTATACTTCATTTTTCTTTGTAGTTCATAACTAAGGCATCAATCATTTTTTTCTTTCACCCAGTACACAAATATTTCCTCCTTTTCCATGTATCACTAACATTCCCCCATATATTATGTTTTACCCTTACACTAGCCACCTTTAACTTAGGCATTTTGCCTGCATTAGGGTGCACATCTTCTAACCTCGCAACTAGGGCCACTTTTGGTAGCCACCCTCAATTTAGGCTTTTTGTCTCTATCAAAGTGCACAACGTGGCCAGTTTCAGGATGTTACATCTAATAAGTCTAGGTCACTTAGGTTTTTTTACAAAGAAAAGGTACATGTCGGGCTCAAACATTAGGATCAAGGGATATTTCATACATTTGGTTGGTCATTTAGGCTAAATGGACTGTAATGAACAATGGCCTAAGATCCTTTCCTAACCAATTACTCTAAAGTCTAAATCAGAGTAACAGGGAGAGTTATGAATTAAAACACAATATATGAATTAGAAAATTAAGATGACACTCACATGACACTGATTAAACTATCAACATAGACTCTCTGATCATGCTTTTTATCTCAATTTTATCATCCCTTATCAGAACAAGCACTTCAACAAAATTAAACATGCATGGTTGATATCTAGACTAACTAATCAATAATTTAGTGGGTATTATTTTTCACAAAAAATTACAAAAACATATATATGCCACAAATATCAGTACTTTATGCTACCAATACTACCTAAACATCCTAACACATGCCGGTTCAACAGAAATTAAATATCCATGGGGGAAAAACATAGGCAAGAAAACCCCTAGGATTCAAAAATTGGGGTAGTTATAGGCCAAGGCTACTTAGACTTCACTGAAGCCTATAATTACCCACACCCCATCGAAAAAGAGCTATATTGTCCGCAAGGTACACAAAAATAGAAAATAAAGTAGTCGGCTCAAAAGAAAATACCTGGGTGCCTAAGCGCCAATATGTGGCTAAGTCTGACCACCCTCAACCTGCGTGGTGGCCTTCTCAATAGTAGCACCATGACCAGAGGGGACAACACTTCTTACCTTCTCGAGCTCGTGAGCCTGTCGTCTCTCCTCCTTCTGCCTCGATTACTTCAAGACTAGCTCTAGCTCCTCCTACTCTGTTAGCCCGGCATGTAACCGCACTGTATCTAAATCATCATTAATATGGGGCCTCTTCCTGTGGGAAGGCTGTGAAAGTTTCTTAGGAGTAAATAAGTCCACTATCGACACCGGGACCGCAGTTTGTGGGAATACCATCGGTGCGGCCAGGGCTACTGCCATCTAGGCCTGGAGCTGTTAGATCTCTCTCTCTAGGGACATTATATCTGCTAGCTATGCTGTACTTAGGCTCTGCTGGACCCTCAACTCAAAGGCGTCAATGCGGGCATCCACGACTGAAAGGCGGTCCTAAATAATAGTGACTATGTATGCCTGCATGCATCCCTCAGACTCCTTAATCTCCTAGCGGACCTAAGGCATAATCTACTAAACTAATTAAATCAACGGAGACTCAGTGTGGGCCAGTCACCATGCCATGGCCAAAATCGATGCTGCATACATGTAAAGTATACTCGCAAGTGATGATTGTGTAGGTGTGGCCTGTGGTGCAGGAGTAGTAGTAGTAGCCCTCTCTCTATATTTGTCTCAGTCTGTGGAGGCCTATCATCTATGGTAGCAACAGTGGTGTTGGTCGGTGGAACCTTAGGAGGTGACTCTGGGTGAACATCTCTGGCATGGGAGCTGGCTGGTGCAATGCTCGTTGGAGTGTCATCGGGTTCTCCTCAGCCTTAATCAGGCTGGCATCTAAGGTGCGCTGGACCTCAATTAGTGAGTCCAGCTAGTGTAGACTCACCACCACTAACTCTATACAAAGTATATAGATCAAGCATGTAAAGGGGATGGAGGTAGACCTTTTCAAGGCCGCCTCATGGATTCATTTTGCGATGAGGTTGGACCAATCTATCTCATAGCCAGCCAAAGTACTGGCAACTAGAACTCATGTTTCGGTATCAAAGTGTTATATGCAAGCATCAATCGGACCCGTAACCTCATAGTGGCCCACAGAAATTTGGCAGGAAAATTAAGAAAAGCCTTCACAATAGGCTCCAAATGACTGGCTACCTATGTAGACTTCGGACCCTGCTCAGCAATCAAACCGGCCACCTATCTCATGAAGCTGGCTTTGCGACTCTGGTCTCTCATCAGACCCAAGTCCCTGGTCTGCCCCACTCTGTTGTAGAACTCTTCTATGGATTAGGGGCCTGGGAACTCAGCCCAAACAACTTGCAGCGGATGGTTGTCTTCGAGATGTCTACCTGCTGGCCCTTCACTCTGGCTTACATCAGTCTGGACTGAGTGAGAGGCTTTTTTCTCTTGGGAAGAGTGCTAAGAATTGTGGCTGCATATAAAGCATAGAACTCCTGTACCATGGTCGGGGAGTATCTCCCTAGTGCTTTGTCAGCCACTAGAGTTTGTATCTACTAATAGTGTCTTGGAGATCGGGGACACTATCTAAGCTGATGGAGATGACTCAAGGCTCCTCATAAATGGAGTAGGATTGGTTACCCCACTCATTAATCATCACACCCTTTGTATAGATGTCCCGCTTACCCTTAACACACAACTTACTGCTGAGAGCATTTGGAGGCGATGGTGATGCCTGCTGTGGTATGATAGAGGACTCTGTCTCTGACTTGTCACTGGATCCTGACTCTAAGTTTGGCTTATCGCTGGATAGAGTCATCTAGATGGAGCTGCTATTGTTGTTGCCTCCCTCGTTAGACTAGGGAGTGTGAATAAT
Source organism: Solanum clarkiae (assembly GCA_011800125.2). Classification (NCBI taxonomy): domain Eukaryota; kingdom Viridiplantae; phylum Streptophyta; class Magnoliopsida; order Solanales; family Solanaceae; genus Solanum; species Solanum clarkiae. Next base: position 17,535 of record JAABOM020064026.1, on the reverse strand, counting down.
AATGGCCTAGGTCTGGGTCTGCTCATGTCTGGTGTGTCAGTGATCTATCAATATCTGAGTCGGGTCGGATGTCGAGCTCCTCAATTGATCCACCAATCATGGGGCTCTCTTCTTCCCCTGATGTCTCATCTCTGAACATCTTCTTCATGGATCGAATTTGCTTACGTCTTGGCTTTGGGGACATATTATCAAAAACATACACATTTCCCCAACATGATTACGCCACAGATGAAGAAACAAAAAGCAAAAATTTATCAGACTTGATTACAAAGAGGCCTATGAAAGCACATCTATGGGTCGTAGTGAAAACTATAAGCTATAGAAGGCTCTTGTAAAAATAGTGTCCATAATTATTATTCATTAGAATGGAATCTATGAGGCCAGGTATGACTCGTGGAAGAATCGACGAGTCCTAGACTGATTCATAGCTGATTCCAGTGTCCGAATCTTTTGCAGGTTGGGATCCACGATACCTATCTACATACTACAAAATAATTTATGACTTGTAGAAGGTCTCGTCTGATGGGATCTCAAAAGCTTCAGGTTTCTGGAATTTCATACGAGGGGCAATTATGGCTCGTAGAAAGTTCCATGAGCTATAAAAGGCCCTCATAGACCACATTCAGGTGAGCCACCTGGTGGTGTGGTGTGTAGTGGGTTGAGTACACCCAACGACTTTCTAAGTCCATTATTACGGACCCCATACAATATTCTCAACCTACTTTTTCAGCATCGAAGCAATACACACACCCCACATGATTCATATCAAAACACCCAACATCCCTGCATGCAAATTGATATATATATATACCCCATCGAAAGTTGTTTAACAGGCTTACCTAACCTTACTGACCCCGTTTGAATGAATTAACATTAAAATCACAACACATGCCATTACATACCAAATTTTCCAATGCATACAATCAATTTAATTTAAACGGTGTGCAATCACATAGTTTTTTTTCAAACATATCATTCAAAACACAAGGGCATATGTTCATAAATAGGCAACCATTCATTTCAATTTTCAAACATATCAATTTCACACTGGGGTTTATGTTTCAAGTAACCATACTTGATAATTTAAATTCAACCTAATCACACAATAATTGGTAAATAAATGGTGCTTATAGACCAAAAGCTTACCAAATTAAGTGATTAAATAATAAGAATTGAAGGAGGTAATAGGACAATGAAACCCTAGGATTGCCAGGAAAAATTGTTAGAAAATAGGTACGGTGGTCCTCGCTGGTGGTCGAAAAGAGTGGGGTAGGGGTTTGCCGGGTCTGGTTCGTGATTTAGGGCGAGAGATGGGGTTAAAATATTTTAAATCCGTTATTTATAAGTTGATCGGGTGATGTGCTTCCAAAATACAATATTTTTTATGCTTAAAACTTGAAAGTTTGTGTGTTCTAAATGGGATGTTAGTTGGTTTTATATGTTTTTGTGCTTATATTTGTAGGATTCCAATATGGCCTTGATTTTCAGAAAAATTGCAGAATTTACTGATTTTCCTGTCGTATGAGACCCTCTACAGACCGTAGATCATTATACGGGTCGTAGGGTGGTTTCACGAACAATTTTAGTGAGGGGATATTTTATAAAGTTGATTCTACAAACATGCAGACAAGCTGTAGAAGGTTTTACGAGTTGTAGATGATGGTTCCTTCCTTGAGGATCAAACGTTGGAACTTTCTAAAGTTTTATCAGATGAAATCCCCTTTAATGATCGTAAACCATTTTATGAGTCGTAGAGGGGTATTGTAGAGTTGAAGACAAAATTTCCAATAGCTGAGTACGAAACCCCTATTACAGGACGTGGAATGCAATATGGCCTGCAAACCCCTTTCATATGGCATACCAACCAGTTCTCCTATTTTGTTTAGGACTTATATTTTATTTATTTTTAATAGGTTTTTAGGTTATTTTTCTGAAATGACCCCAAAACGTTCTTGAAAATGTGCCTCGGAAGTGTCCGGAAGTGTAATTACCATATATCTCAAAATTCACGCATGATATCAAAAATCTGACTTCATATTCTTGTTTAGGGGGCAAAATTGAGTGGGACATAGGTCTAACTCAAGCTTTAGAGCAATCATAGAAAAATTTGAAATTTGAAAGTGATGAAAAAATAGTGAGCAGGCGCGCCCCAGGCGCGGAAAGGCTATTTTTTGGCCAGTTTTTGTTACTCGGTCCAAGGCTTTTTGGTGTTGGACCTAAGTCTTTCGATATGTGAAAATATCTACACTTAGACTTATTTCACCTTCATATCATACAAGACATTCCCCAAAAACCCTCTCAAACACTTAGATAAATATTTCACTCAAAATTCAAGTGCCAAATCTCTTCCCGGATCTTAAGCAATTCATCCAAGCTTCAAGTCTCCATTCCAATCTTCATCAGGGAATTCTACAAAGTCAAGGTATGTGGGTTTCATTCATGGGTTCCTTTCACCTATGAAGCCCAACCTTTCTCTTTACCTAAATTGCATGATTTCAAGTTGATTACTTATGGATCTTACTAATTATGAATTGGACTATGAACTATGTTGGAGTTTCATGAAATTGTGACTGTTTTATCATGTTTTAAGCTAAGAATCCAAGGTTCATTTTGGGATTTGATGAAGGTTTTTGATGTATAATACTTGAGGATGTTACCAAGTATTGATGGATGGTTGTACATTGTATTTTCTTGCATGATTTCATCCCTAAATTTCATGGTTTTACACTAGCATTGCACACCATCCAAGTGTTTGATAAAATGTCCAGATTATGTATCTTGAGTTATTGAAGGTTTAATGTATGATATATAGATTAAGTGACTTTATGATGATGAAAGTATGGTATTCATATTTTCATTTCATGATAAGCTTCTATTACTTTTCCAAGATGATCCGTAACCAAATTGAGGGGTTGATACCTCATTAATCAAATTCAGGGGTTGATGCCTCATTAACTAAATTAAGGGGGTTGATACCTTAATAACTAAATTGAGGTGTTGATACCTCAATAAGCTTAGATGGGGGGGGTGGCGGAAAATTCAATGGCCAAATTGATTGGTGAATATCTCAAACACCTTGGACGGGAGGTGGTAAATCCATTAGCAAAATGATGGTCTCTTCCTACAAGCGTAGTATGTCCTATATAAGCATGTTTCTACTTTAAGCATCACTCATACATGCCATATTGTTATTATGCCATACGTTGCTTATGATATTGCATTTTGCGTATGTTTCCTATCTCTTGTTATATTGCATCCTACATACTTAGCTTATTCAAACGTACTAACGCATACTCTATGCCTACATGATTTAACCATGTAGGAACCGGAGCCCCATTCGGTTATCATCCTCCTCCACGTGGCTAGTAACATCTATTCAAGATGGTTGGTGAGTCGTCAACTCTGAGGATAATGTCCTTTGCTCTTATGTTATGCTACGACTTTCTATCCTTTATTGTATACTTTTGACTATGAGGGTAAGCCCGATTTCTTGTCTTGGCCCCCACAAAGTTCTATGTTTAGAGGTGTTATTGGACAAATAATGTAATTATGCTCAAGCTTGACTCTTTGATGTGCATGTTATGGAAGAATTCCCTTAGCCCCTTATACTTGTTTTATACTCTCATGTTGTTGTTGTTCTCTTACTTCTGCGACCAAGGATGTGAAATGATACGCTAAGAGGGTTTGGGCTCCCTTCTGGTTCCTTATTTTCTGGTTACGTCTAAGCCCTAGGTTCGGGTTATGACAAAAATAGTATGAGAGCACTAGGTTATTAATGGTTGTTGGTGTCCAGCACATCATGTCGATTAAAGTCTTATTCATAGTTGTGTTGTGCACCACAACTATGAGTAAGAGGCTATGAGACATTTTACGAAATGTTTCCCTTCTTCATAGTCAATGTCATGCTATAGAGTTGAGATAAGGTCTTCCCCAAATATTTTTCTTTGCTATGCTAGATCATGCCTAACATAAGAGAAAGAAGAGCCCGCTCTCCCAAAGAACAATGAACTCATAAAGAATTCTGGGATGCGCTTACCATGTTAGCTCATTCCGTGGCTAATCAAATCAACCAAGGGGCCCAAACCCCTCATGTTGCTACCATGGCGTCTCGAGTAAGGGACTTCATGAGAATGAACCCACCGGAGTTCTATGGGTCTAAGATGGATGAGGACCCCAAGAATTCATGGATGAGGTGTACAAAATGTTGGCTATCATGGGTGTTAGGTCGGAGGAGAAGTGGAGTTGGCAGCATACCAACTCAAGGGGATGGCCCAAATATGGTTTACTCAGTTGAAGGAGGAGAAGGGGAGCAACAATATGATTCTATGGGAGGATTTTAAGGCGGCTTTCCTCAATCGATTCTTTCCTCTTGAGCTTAGGGAGGTTGAAATGATAGAATTCATGAATTTGAAACAAGGATGCCTTCATGTTCAACCAACTCTCAAAATATCCTCCCCAATGGTGGCTAATCCAAGGTCTAGGATAAATAAGTTTGTGATAGGTGTATCCAATTTGGTGAGTGAGGAGTGTCGGTCCTTTATGTTGATTAGTGACATCGATTTGTCCGGTGACTAATGCCAAACAAATGGAGGAGGGAAAGATGAGGAATAGAAGAGGTAAGGAGGCCAAGAGGGCCCATTTTCAAGGCAAGTTCCAAAGTCCCAAATGTAGAGTTGATGGTGGTGAGATGCCTAACGCTATGTGTCCAACATGTGGTAAGATTCATAGGGGCCCATGTTTGAAAAACACCAATGCATGTTTCCATTATGGTGAAGAGGTGCATAAGAAGAAAGATTGTCCTCGTATGGAAGGCAAGGGTGAAGATGTTCATCCTCAAGGTGGTGCCCCAAGGCATAATCGGTTCTATGCTCTTCAAAGAAGGCAAGGAGGGGATGAGGTTCCCGATGATGCTACCGGTAAGTTAGAGGTTTTCATTGGCTTTATTATGCATACTTTGATGAGATTGGGGGTCCCTATTCCTTCCATTATCCCTTTTGTTGCTAGTAAGATTCCTATGTGCCCAAGGTATTAGGTAAACCATATGAAGTGTATACCCCGTAAGTGAATCCATTGTTGTTCAAAAAGTCTATAGGGGTTATCTTATGACCTAATCGCTTTAGGTATTGCCTTGTTCTTATGATTAAATTAGATGTGGTAGATTTTGATGTCATATTTGGGGTGGATTAGTTACATGCATATTGTGTCCCCTTGGATTGTACGACCCACTAATGAACCCGTCCTTGAGTGGGGGATTGTAAAGTGGTAGTGTAGGGGGAAGTCCATTTCTTGACTTAAGGTCCAATTGATCTCTAAGGGTTGAATTTATCATCTTGTAAGATTTAGGAGTATTGAACCTAAGTCATTTTTATTGACTTGTTCCAGTTATAGATGGATTCTTGATGTTTTTTCCGATATTGTGAATTTGGGGGTAGTGTCTTTGGATTTGGCCAATGCACTGGCTATGTCTGTAGGTCTCATGAATAGGGTCTTTAATCCCCACCTTGTTGTGTTTGTGGTGGTCTTTGGTGATGGTATATTGGTTCATTCCCGGAGGCGAGGGAGAGCTTGGGGATCATTTGAGGGTGATGTTGTGAATGTTGATGTATATGGGGTTTCTTGTGAATTATAGGAAGTGGGAATCTTTGGGGGTACTGTTGCAAATCTTAGGGGAACAAGAGGTTATGTGCTAAATATGGTAAGCGTGAATTGAGGGTATCAAGAAGGTTGTTAGAACTCCTTAAGGATTATGATATAAGTGTGCATTATCACCCTGGTAGGGCTAATATTGTGGTCGATGCTTTAAGTAGGGTGTCTAGGGGTAGCCTACTATATGCGGATGATGGTGGCAAAGAGGTGACTAGAGAGGTTCATCAGTGGCTTAGATTTAGAGTTAGGTTGGAGGAACTTGAGAATGGTAGTGTAGTATTCTTCATAGTTCCATATCTTCTTTGGTTGAAGAGGTCTAGTTTAAGCAACGCCTTCATGCTAGGGATATGGATATGGTTCGTCCGGTTCTTCATGCTTCTAGGTTGAGGGGATGTGTTGGTGACTCTAGTGCTATAGAACTCTTTGAGGTTTTGGAGGATAAGTTGGCTTAGGAGAAGGTCCCAGTGGAGGTATTGGATGAAAGGGTGGAAAAGTTGATTAATAAGGATGTGGTGTTCGTCAAGGCCCTTTGAAGGATTCGTCAAGTCGAAAGTATCTCTCGGGGAGCTGGAGCGGGCATGGAGAAGCAATATCTGTATCTCTTGCATTCTACTCAAGCTTATGATAACACATTAAGCCCTTTTTTATGATTGTCTTATGTTTCAGCCCCTATGTCATTGCATGCATTTATGTTCATGTTGACAAGTTCATGACGATTTTAACATTTATGTTGAGATTTTGAAAATGGTATATAAGTGTATTGTCGCATTCTTGTTGGGGCTGATTTCTTCATGATTACCCTTCTTATATATGTTTCTTTGACATTCGGGGACGAATGTTCCCAAGGGAGAGATATTTAAAGACCCCAAAAAGTGCCCGAAAATGTGCCTTGGAAGTGCTAGAAATCATAATTTCCATATATCTCAAAATGCGCACGTAATATCGAAAATCCGTCTTTATATTCTTGTTTAGGGGGAAAAATTGAGTGGGAAATGGGTCTAACTCAAATTTTATAGTAACCGTAGCAACATCCGGAATTTCAAAGTGACGAAAAAATGGTGAGCAGGCACGCCTCAGGCGCGACGTGCCAGGGGCGCGGAGAGGCTATCTTTATGGCCAACTTTTGTTACTCAGTCCAAGGCATTTGGGTCTTGGGCCTAAGTCTTCCCATACGTAAAAATATCTGTACTTAGCCTTATTTCACCTTCATATCATACAAGATATTCCCCAAAACCCTCTCAAATACTTAGACAAATATTTCACTCAAAATTCAAGTGCGAAATCTCTCCCGAATCTTAAGGAATTCATCCAAGCTTCAAGTCTCTATTCCAATCTTCATCAAGGAATTCTCCAAAGTCAAGGTATGTGGGTTTTCATTCGTGGGTTCCTTTCACCCATGAAGCACAAGCTTCCTTTTTACCTAAATTGCATGATTTCAAGTTGATTTACTTATGAGTCTTTCTTATTATGAATTAAACTATGAACTATGTTGGGGTTTCATGAAATTGTGTCTGTTTTAGTATGTTTTGAGCTATGACTCTAAGGTCTATTGTGTGATTTGATGAAGGGTTTTGATGTATAATGCTTGAGGGTTTTACCAAGCATTGATGGATGGTTTTACATTAAATTTTCTTGCATGATTTCATCCCTAAATTGCATGGATTTACACTAGCATTACAAACCTGCCAAGTGTTTGGTAAAATGTCTGGATTATGTATCTTGAGTTGTTGAAGGTCTAATGCATGATATATGGGTTAAGTCACTTTATGATTATGAAAGTATGGTATTCATATGTTGATTTCATGATAACCTTCTATAGTTTTCCGAGATGATCAATAACCAAATTGAGGGGTTGGTACCTCATTAACCAGATTGAAGGGGTTGATACGTCAATAACCAAATTGAGGGGTTGATACCTTAATCACCTTTGATGTGGAGGGGGGCACATTGAATGACCAAATTGATTGGTTAATATCTCAATCACCTAGGAAGGGAGGTGGTAAACCCATTAGGCAAATGATAGTCTCTTCCTACACATATAGTGTCCTATATAAGCATGTTCCTACTTTAAGCATCACTCAACATGCCATATTGTTATTATGCTATCCATTGCTTATGATATTTCATTTTGCGTATGTTGCATATATCTTATTGCATTGCATCCTACATACTTAGTATATTCAAATGTACTCATGCATACTCTATGCCTACATGATGTTAACGTGTAGGAACCGGAGCCCCATTCGATTATCCTCCTCCTCCATGTATCTAGTAACATCTATTCAAGTAAGTTGGTGAGTCCTCAACTCCGAGGATGATGTATTTTGCTCTTATTTAATGCGATGACTTTTTATCCTTTATTGTATACTTTTGACTATGAGGGTGATCCCGGTCGCTTTTCTTGGCCCCCGTTAAGTTCTATGTTTAGAGGTATTATTGGACAAGTAATGTAATCATGCTCTAGCTTGACTCTTTGATGTGCATATTATGGAAGAATTCCCTTAGCCCCTTATCCTTTTTTCATACTCTCATGTTGTTGTTATTCTCTTGTTTCAACGACCAAGGATGTGAAATGATACACTAAGAGGCTTTGTGATGATGTTCATGCTCTAATAAGAAAGCATTCCCTATCAGCAATTAACCTAACCAAAGGTGAGGGTTGAATTCACAGGGAATATAGGGCTTGAATATAAGAATTCACTATCGATCATTTCGAGTAATTATAACTAAAATCTCCATATTAGGGGGGGGGGTTTACAATTTGGAAATAAAAGCAAAATAAACACTATACTACTACGCGAGGAAACATTCAATTTTAGGGACAACTTGGGAATTATGTTCCCCATGGTTTGTTGACTCGATTACCCTAGACAACATAATTAGAATTGGAACTTCGCATGCAGGACAATAACTTAGGTTCTCCCAGCCCTTTTGTGAAGGTGAAGGTTGAATTTCACAATGGCGCTTCATCGGCAACGATGGTATGCCAACTAACCATTACCTATTATCCCAGTCAACCTTCCCTTGGTCAAGTTTGGTTGATTAGACGAGAACACATCAATCAAACCCTGTCATCTACTCCCCTTTTTCTATTCGTCACTACCTTAGTCGGGATCATGATAGTAGGCTAGGTTTGATGTTGGCTACCACCAAACAACAATCATAATGAAGGGAAATAGACAATACATGCGAAACCCCAATCAGAGAAATGCAATAAGTCTAGGTCATCTCAAGTCAACTACCCATGGTTCCCACAACCCCAAGTTCTGGGTGCTTAGCTACTCATGGCTAAGGCAAAACCAACTAATATGAAAATACAAGACATAGTTGAGAATTTTACCCAAAGCAATGAAGAGTGATACACCACAAGTTTTATACCACAAGCTTGATAGATTGAGAATGAATACAATGTTCGATTTGCACTCCCTAAAAAAGGGTTTTCCAAGAGAAAATGAAAATCTATACTAAAACCCTAAACTATTCTAGAGAGAATATTCAAAATCTATATTCAATGTTCAAGTCTGGGATCCTTCTCAAATAAACCCTAACATAAAGTATATATGATAGTTACAAATTTAACCCTAAAAATTACACAAAAGAGATAGCTGGCAGCGGTACGTCTCACAGGTACGACTCGTAGGGTGACCTATGAGTTGTAACTGGGGTCTCGTATCAAATACTTGTCATTTTGGACTTAACGGTTACGACCCATTGGTTTGAGTCGTTGCTTGAGCTACGACTCGTATGCTCTTCTCGTAGTCCAGGCTTTTAGTTTTTTGGTCTAAAATTTAAGCTTTCTGTTTCTTCCTATGAGTCCACCTATACGAGTCGTAGTGAGACCTATGACTCGTAAGATGGTGTAGTAGGGCTGACATCCATTTAGCAGATTTCTGATTATTGCGATCTGTTTCTGCATGCGAGATCACCCTACGACTCGTAGGTGAGCTCGTATGTTCTTTACTTCAGCAAAATCTGCAATTTTTCTCCAAAATCATGCCAACCTACCTTTTCTGCAATGACAATACAAAAACACATAAAAACCATAAAAAGTCACATTAAGAACTCACGAAATTCCCTTGTTTTGGGCATCAAATATGCTGTGTTTTGACAACGCATCAACACTCTCAACTTAGAATTGTTGCTTGTCCTCAAGCAACGACTCAATCTAAGTTTACAATGAGAAACATATAGCAGTTATACTAATGACATATCCATCATTTATTCTAATTCAGGTACCCAACTTTCATTTTTCAAATCAGGATTGCAAAGTTACTAAGCAAAACAAAAACATAAAGATGTATCTCGCAACCCAACTATGATAAGCTAAGGGGCATCAACCATCCATAATCACTGGTATAGTCATATGCTGATCAAGTATTACAAATGCCCTCACGGAATAAAAGTCCTTCTTACTCACTCAAAAAACATTTAAATTCTGGGACTATGGAAGCATTCTCACTCTCACAAATGAAATTTATGCAAAATGACTAACACCATAGAGTTGCCCCTATACGCAATTTTCTAGTTGGTGAAAAAGTGGATTTAGATCACTTTAGGACTTAACGGCTTGTAACATAGGCTCATAGGGATTTGGTATGACATTTTAGGTAAGTAGTGACTAAAATCTATCCTTGAACCATGTATACCAACACTTTTACCTTCACAACACAACCATTTTCACTAAATCCACTCGTATTCTCCTACTTCAAGCTTTCCCCTGGTGCTTTCATTCTCTTTTTTCAGCTGTGCCTTATTTTTAAACTCATTTTCGCTATCAATTCAAGGCATTTTTCTTTTATTTTTCCTCCCCGGGCTCATGATTTTTCATTTCTTTATTTCCCAACTAGCTACCTCATTGTTATTACTTTAGCACAACAAAGGCCACCCTCAACTTACGCTTTTAGCCTGAGGTGAAGTACACAATATCTATTCCCTGAACTAGGGCCATCATTTGTAGCCACTCTCAACTTAGTCTTTCATCCTCAATTAATGTTCACAAGTTCAAGGATAGACCAGGGCCAATATTTAGGTATTTCATAAAACAAGGCTAAACTAGTTAGGTTTCAAGAAAGAATGAGTGCATGAGAGGCTCAAACATTTGGAACAAAGAGTTCACTAACACATTTGGTAGGTCATTTAAGAAAGAGTGGGCTCACTAAAAAAACAAAGGCCTAGGAAGCCTTCCAAATCAACCACATCACAAAACCAATCTTGGAGTAATTAGGCAAGTTCTGAGTCCATACATGATACATGAATGCAGCAAAATAAGCTCACAACACGCATGGCATTGCACACACAATGAAGTATAGACTCACAGGTCATGCTTCAAGATTCAACTTACCTTTACATTATCAGTACAAACATCACCAGATAATCAAAATGCATGATTGCATCAATAACCAACAATCTCAAAAAATTGTGGGTACTTAAAATTTTCAAACCATTCAAAAAGCATTTAAAAACTATGTATATGCCAAAAGACCATACTACTACATTTTTAAACATTATCTACACTACCTAGACATGCCGATTCAATAGAAATTAAACATCCATAAGGAAAAAGAAACACGACAAGAAAACCTTGGGATAAAAAATAAGAGAAGTTATGGACTTGAGGTTACTCAGACTTCACTCTAATCCATGACTTTCTACATCCCACCGAAATAGAATACTTTGTCCTCAAAGTAAAGACATGAATGAAAACCAAATAACGGAATATATATACATAGACATACACAAACACACACAAAATAAAAACTAATATTTTAAAACTAAAGACAAAACATTTAAACAAATCCAAAACAAATATAACAAAAATATTATCCAACAAAAAGAACAAAGTATCCACAGATAGAAAATAAGTGCTCGTGTAAAAGATAATCAAACATCGTAGTGCTCGAGCACCAGCATTTGTCTGATTAGCAGGGTCCTAGGTCACGACGTCCTCCATCTGGGTCGCAGCTGTACGTGACTACCCTCTCCATGTGAGGTTTGCTACTCTCTATCTCTCTATATAGCCTCCATCAGTATTGACTCCTGCACCACTGCCTCTGGTATCGGATCCTTCTCCGGTGCTACTAGGTCATCAGGTCTAAGCCTCTTCTAGCTCATCTCTGTGTCATCCGTCTCAAGGGGCCTCTTCCCATGTACATGCGGGCGGTCAGCCAACTAGTCAAAAACCTTATCACCCGCTGGTGCCACCTTTGGGACTACAACAGGGGTTGCTAACATCTGCAATAAGTTGGCTTTAAACTTGGACAACTCCTCTATCACTGTGCTCATGTCAGTAGGCCGAGCACCCTCAAGTCTCCTCTGGACTCTTGCCTTGAATGCATTTACTCGGGCATCTACTGCTCTAATTCTCTCATCCACTAAATCGTGGGAGAATGCCTTTGCCCTATCCTTTTAGTCCTAAACAGTCTGGATGACCCATGGTCTGACTTGAGCTACTAAATCCTGTAGCGTGAGCTCCACTGTATCTACTTTGCGTACCAAAGCCTGAAAAACAATAGAAGAAATAAGAGAATCAACCAGCATAGTGGATGATGCTGGTGCGGGAGTAACGGAATACGGCATCGACTCAAGCTCAACAACTAAGGAAGGCTCTATAATAGCTGGAGTAGTGCCAGTGGAGGTTGGAGTCAAACCCTGAGTTTGGGGCTCAACTGATAATGGATCTGGGATGGCCGGAGGAGCTGCATGTGGTAGGGCCACTGGGTTCTTATCAGGCTTTATGAAGCTGGGATCCATGGTACGTGTGGCCTCTATATGCTGGTCCATGTGGGGGTTGACACAAAACCCTGCTGCACTGCATAAATGGTGGATCAAAATAGGGAATGGCAGTGAGGTGCCTGTTCGGATAGCGGACTCGTAGATCTGCTCAAAGATGATCCTAGCCCAATCTATCTCCTAACCAACTAGGATGCTATCTAATAACATGACTTTCTCTAGGGTAATCACATTGGATATGCCAACAGATAATCGACCACCAAAACTTGGCTCGAAAAGAGAGGTGGGCTTTCACTATCGAATCTACATGGTTTGTAATCCACATCGGCTCAAAATGCTCCTCACATATCTGGCTGGCAATCCACTATAGCAGCTCGGTCTTGGCTCTAATGTCTTTTTCATTCACCACTCTTTTTATTTTGGCAATGCGACCATCATACTCTGCGGTGGATTGAGGCACGCTATAGTTGGGCCCGAATTGAACCCATTGGATCATCTCCTCCGAGATGTCAACTCTCAGACTCCTGACTGGAACAACTCATAAGCGAGACTGCTTAATCGGTTTCTTGTTCTTCGGCAGGCCTCGACGAAATATCGCAAGATAGGCTGCATAAAACTCATGGACTGAGTAATGGGCATACTTGCCTAACTGCTGTATGGTCCATCATAGTTCGTGTCTATCTACCTCAGCATCTAACCTCGGTACCCTATTGAACCCAGCGACATTTATCTTGGACTCCTTATGGAACTATCTAATCGATTTGCCTTGTCCCTTTGGCTCTAACCCTTGCTCATAAATCTCTTTATTCCTGCAATGCACCATCTGGGGTTGGATAGGGGCTATGATTGTACTTCCTCATTCTTTGCTTGCGACCCTCCTCAAAATCTGTCTCGGTATGTGTGGGGTTCATTTTTGGCGAGCTGCTCTCGGACCCATCACTGCTACTCTCCTCCTCTGACTGGGAGGGACTCTCAACTTCTACCGGGGCCATAGTAGTACGGCCCCGAGTTTGAGGCACATTAGACTCAGGGTATATTATAACTTTGTGGACTTCCATAGAGCCTTCTGATTACTTGGTTTTGGATGATTTGTCAACCAACCTCCTTTGAAATGTTTGGATTGCTCGTTTATCCTTTCTAGGAATTATATCTGCAAACAAACCACACAACAACATGTGAGCTTCAAGATGTTTGACCAAACAATGATCACATAATAAAGAACAAGAAACAAAAACACTTAAATATTTAAATCAAAAGAAAAATTCATTGATGCAGTTGTAGGTCCGCAACTATGAGATGCAGGTACGACTCGTAGGGCGACCTACGAGTTGTACAATAGCCTCATAGTGCAGAGGTGCATGAAAAAGTATCATTCTGTTCACAGATACGAGCCACAAGTATGACTCATAGCATGACCTATGAGTCGTAGTCTGAGTTTGTAATAGGGAATAGAGTACAAATTACAATTAGGCAACTGCTACAAGTCGTAGAAGACACAAAGAGTTGTAGATGGGTCTCGTATGGAAGGTGTTAAGGAATCATAGGTGATTGTTGCCTCCTACGAAGGGCCACTACGACTTATAGAGTGACCGACGAGTCATAGTGGGTCCCGTAGTATGATGCCTACAACCTTGCCACAAGAACCATTAATGGACCAGAACATCAATTGATCAGCATCGAAGCAGATTTTATAACATCAACTCAGATACACACAAAATCTCAACAGCCAAGTATGTTAGCCCCAAACAATAATTACCCCCAAAAGATAAAACCATTCCCCAATTTGCATCCTAAATCACCTAATGGTATCAATCGTTATACTCATACAGATCAACACAATTCAATTTAACACAAAGAGAAGTACAACCACGGGCAACAACCCCCTTTTCAACCCCACTTGATTTCAAAACTTCCTCAATCACTCTCACGTAATACCCTCATATAATCCATATAACATCATCTCAATCAATCAGCAAGAATAATTCCACTCATAAAAATCATACTAATGAATTTAAATCAATCAAAGTCTAATTTCTCAGCCTTTCAACTTATTTTTATCATAGATACACTCAAAATCCTCACTACACGCATATCTTTAGAACAATAAGTAACAATAATCACATGAGTACCCAAAATCAAATAAGAAAGCTTACCACATAAGAGTGTGAAGAATGAGAAAAATTTGGATTGTAGATCGAAAATGAGGTCGAAAAACCCTAGAAGGATATAAACATGCTGGAAAATTTGCCCAAAAATAAAGTGGGTAGTCGAGACGATAATCGGAATAGTGAATGGGGGAAAGGAATTTGGGGATTTTCGACGAATTAGGGAAAATGAAATAAGGATAGGGGTCAAAATAATTTTGACCCCCTTTTATACTAAACCGGGTCATCTTTTAAAATTCTGCAGATCGGGTCTACGAGAACCCGACTACGAGTCGTAGTGTTTCCTATAACTCGTAGGTCCTGGCCTCGTAGTGGGACTCACACTTAGAAAAAATTAAAATTCATAGTTAGGCACTACGAACCCCACTTATGACTCATAGAGGGCCCTACGAATCATAATGTTGGCTAGTAGTGTGTGTGCCAACTTTCAATACTCACTGTTTCCGTCTATGAGGCATGACTATTAGTCGTAGTGGTGACTACGACTCGTAGGCCTACTTGTAGAGACTACTCCAAGTGCCATTTTTTCACATCTTCAGTTCTGAGCTTCCACCTATAGACCAAGTCTCAAAACACAACAATCTTCAAAATATTACAACTGAATCAATGTCTTCAAATTCAAAACAAACAACATGTTACACCCAAAAATTTAAAAAACTAAACAAACTTGAAACAAACTAAAAATCACCACATATTTTGGGTTGCCTCCCATGAAGTGCCTTGTTTAATGTCATGGCTCGACTTAGTCATCATCCATTATGAACAATCATCAAGAGCCCAAACCTCACTCTTCTACTTATCCGGGTGTTTCATTGACTGACAGATGTTGAATAGGACCTTTATATCACTGACCCTAAACAAAAGCTGTCCCGAATTCATATCCACCAGAGCTCTCTTGGTGTCTAGAAATGGTCTTCCCAAAATAATAGACACCTCGAAATCAACCACACAATCAAGGATCACAAAATCTGCAGGAAAAATGAATTTATCAACTTTAACAAGCACATCAAGAAGTATTTCCTCTGACTTTTTGTTGGTTCTATCTGCCATGAGCAATTGCATTCTTGTTGGAGTAGGGGTGCCAAGTCCAAGCTTTTTGAATATGGAAAGAGGCATTAGATTGATACTCGCTCCTAAGTCACATAATGCTTTTGTGAATTCAACATCACTAATAGTGCAAGGGATGGTGAATGCACCGGGGTCCTCTTGTTTTTGAACAAGGTATTTGTTCATGATCGCACTACATTGTTGGATTCCCTGTGAGAACTCTTCGCTCAAAGTGCATTTCTTTGTCACCAAATCCTTCATATACTTGGCATACCTGGGCATCTTCTCCAAAGCTTCTAGAAGGGGAATGTTGATGGATAGTTGCTTCAACATCGAGAGGAAGTGTTTGAATTTTGCCTCCTCTTCCTTTTTCTTAAGAATTTGAGGGAAAGGAGGAGGAGGCTTTGGAATTGACTTAATTTTTTCGTGCTCTCTTACCTCTTCTGTTTGCATCCCAACATTTTTCGGACCTTCTCCCTCAACCACCATTTCACCACTAATACCCTTATCATAACCTTCATCCACAATCACCGACATAGGGGGGATCTATGGTACTTTTACCACTCCTAAACATGACCGCCATGCAATTCCCATCATTCTTTGGGTTTTGAACCGTATTGCTTGGTAAGGAGCCCTTTTGGCATTGGTTCAATTGTGAAGAAACTTGCCAAAATTGTTGTTCTAATTGCTTAATAGCCATGGAGTGAGACTCTATTTTTTGGTTTATAATTGAAATGTCTGCTTTCATTCCCTTCAAGGTCTCATTTTGATGATTGGTGATCGGCTCTCTTCAACAACTTGTCAAATATCTCTTCAAGCCTCAAAGTTCTTAGCACGACATCATGGTTGTGGGGCGGCAGATAAGGACCATTCCTATATAGCCATCTCTTCTACCCCATTCGGCATCCGACACTCTCTCTCTTTCATAGTAACTATCTCAATTGTCTCTATATGCACCATCATAGTTGTAGTTCCGACCTTGATTCTCGGAACCTTGCCTCCAATAATCCGAGTTGGATCCTTTGGGTTTATTTTGGAAAACCACTGCTTGTTAATCACGAAACAAGCATCTTCATCAAAGAATGGATCTTCATATATGGGAGCCTTAGGAGGTTGGTGAGTGACCACTTGGACACTTGCTTGGTTTTGCTTTAAGACCAAGTCCATACTTGTGTGAAGTTGAGCAAGTTACTCCATGATATGTTCATTGACCTTTGCTTGCTCATTGTTGGTGTTGACTACACAAGAAGTCTTCATCGCACCTTACTCCCGTTGACCCCATGCTCTATTGATTTTACCCATTTGCTCCATCCTAGCGATTATCAATGCAAAAAGTTGGTCAAGAAACATGCCTCCCATGATTGTGTCCGCACAATCTTGGCTATTCTCGTCAAGTGCCATATAGAAAATATCAACCAAGGCATCATCAACAATCTTGTGATCGGGGACCATCCTCAAGAATTTGGTAAATCTTTCCCATGTGGTACTAATAGAGCCACCCAAAAATTGCTCAAAATTTTTTATTTGATCTTTGACCTTTAGCTTCTTTGATCTTGGGAAATATCTTTCTAGAAACACTCTCTGAAGCTCTGCCCAACTTGTTATTGTTCCCGGAGAAAGCTCAAACAACCACACGACTACATTCCCAGTTAGTGACAATGGAAACACCTATACACCAATGGCATCAAGAGAAAGATTTTGTGTCCCCATGACACTTTTGCAGAAAAAAGCCACATTATAGTGATGACGGTGAGGATACTCTGAAGGTAGCCCTATGAACAATCCACAGTTTTGGAGCATTTGAAGTACTCCACTTGACATCAATAACTTAGCGTCTGTCGGTAACAGAGGCAACACTATAGCACCAGCAACATCCATGGCCATAGGGTTCAAAAAATTATTGGTTCCAACCATAAGCATTCTCGTTGAAATCCCTAAGTTGGGGCCT
>JAABOM020064020.1:0-42526 GCA_011800125.2 Solanum clarkiae | reverse complement strand
GATTCAAGCACTTTTAAAAATGGGCGCTAATTTGACCAAACCATATCATGTTTCATTTGCATAGTACTAGTATTGTAGGATGTGGGGCATTACAGTTGGTCACGGCCCTTGCCAATAAAGCGACCACATTCTAGGATTTGGCATGTGTGGCCCCTCCTCCTTAGGGGACTTGTGGAGACAGAGAGTCAGGTTCACCCACGGTAGTAAGAGCTCTTTGTGCCATTCTTCTTTGAGGCATGATCTAAAATAGCAAAAGATCATCCATTAGGAATAGGAAGTCTCAAATTAACTCCAAAAGAACTACATAGAATATAAAGAAGTGAATCATTCCTAAAATGTCTCATAGCCTCTTATTCATAGTTGTGGCACACTTTACAACCATGAACAAGACTCTAATTGATGAAGTGTTTTAGATTTCTGAGGACTATTTACATACCTAGTGCTCTGATACCAAGCTTTGTCACGACCCAAGCCTAGGACCTAGGTGTACCAGGACGAATGGAAAAACCAAAGGGACCCCCAAACAAGCCTCTTACGCATACATGGCACAACTTTGGTTGTAGAAGCATAACTAAACAACAGACACATAAATTCTAAGGGAAACGGGACTTTGGACTCAAGCTATGGGGATGTTATAGTGAAGAGGATTAGCACGACCACAGAGCAAATAATGTCTATGAGGCATGTAAGTGTGGCTTACGCTATGGGATATTAGGGACTCAAGATTTCTATCTCATCAACAACATACAACAAGCATAAGAAGGGGATAAGAACTGAGGAGCCTTTCATAATACATAAACATAATAAAAGTCAAACTCATAACATAGAAATTCGTATCCAATAAAACCACTAACAAGGAGTGGAATGGGGGCCAAGACATCTCTTGGGCTCACCTCAAAAGATAAATATCCATAATAGACAAGTCTTAATAAATCATAAAAGTAAGTTGATATTATCCCTGAAATGGAGGACTCACTAAAAAATCTTCAATCGGTCCGCTTAGCCATGTGGACGAGGAGGATGAATAGGAGCTATGTCCCTACATGGTTAGATCATATAGGCCAAAAGTATGTGTTAGTACTTGGAATATATTAATATATGGTATGCAATGTAACAAAGAACATAAGTCATAATTAAACAATATTCATATTCATAATCAATGGTCATAAGCTCAATATGACATGAATGTTCAATGCCTTAGTGAAAATATGCATAAGGAATTATCAAGTCACATAACATATCATACATAGATGGGAAGGGACCATAACCAACATGTAAGACTAAGTAAGCTACTACCTGGAATCTCGATGTTCACTCCACACCAGACTTGGAGTGGTTTACTTTGCCAAGGTAAACCTAACACTCATCTTACGAGAACTCCCCTATTTTGGAAAGTGCTTCATAAGCACCTTACAAGAACATTACCCTTTCTGGTTAACATATGATATGAACCATATAAGAACCATAGGGGAACACCACTCTTTTCAGTATTTAATTAACATGTATCGTACGAGAATACAACCCTTTTTGGGCAATCATGCAACACAAGCTATATGGATCCACTAGCTAATTCATACACCTATGGTGGCAACATAGTTATGGGACAATGGTTATCTACCAAGGTCCTCTCGGTGCTAGGTCATAATCCCAAGGAATACTCAAATTATACTTATAGTCATAATATGCAAAGCATCATAATATCATAATATTTTCATAGAGTGGCTCTTCAAAACCAAAGCTTCATAATATCAAGATATGGCTTCATATCATTCATGATTTTAACAATATTCTTATGTCATGCCCAAAGCCAAGGGCATAGATGCAATAACGCTAGTGGGAACCCGAAGGTATGCCAACCAAGCCTCTTAACATGGAAAGCATATCCTTGATTTTTGCAAAAGCATAAAAGAGAATAAACATATAGCAAATGATTTCTAAGGGAAATGGGGATTTGGTCTCATGCTATGGGGATGTTGTAGGGAAGAGGATGAGCATGAATCACATAGCAAATAAGTTCGAGGGGGGTAAGTATGACTCATACTATAAGGGCATTTAGGGACTTCGAATTTCCACCTGATCACCATCATCAAGCATTTAACATAAAGAAAAAGTATAGGACTAAGGGATATCTTCATAATACAAAGCATAGGGAGTCGAGCTCAATCATACACAACCATCACAATACCCAACCACACCTCTAATCATAAACGGGATGGGGGCCAATACATCTCTCTAGCACACCCTCAAAGGATAGTACAGGCATAAAAGTAAGTGAAATTTTATCCCCGGATGTGAAGGACTCACCAAGCAATGTAGAGGACTCACCAAGCAATCTTCAACTGGAAAGTTTAGCCATGTGGAGGAGGAGGATGGTAAGGAGCTCCGGTTCCTACATGGTTAGATCATGTAGTAAAAAGTATGTGTTAGTACTTGGAATGTACCAAGTATGTAGGGTGTAAATGCATCAAAGAACATAAATCATAAGTAATTAAGATGTGTCATCATAAACAAAGGATATAGGCTCAATATGTCATGAGAGGAAATTTCCTAGAGCGACATGCATTAAAAAATCATCAAATCACATGACATCATATACAAGTGGTAAGGGACAATAATCGACATATAGGACCAAGCGAGCTACTACTTGGAACTCCAACGTTCACTCCACATCGGAGAAGGAGCGGTCTACTTTGCCAAGGTGGACCTAACACTATCCTTATGGTATGGCCTTTTCAGAAAGTGCCACCTCCTTATGGAATAACCTTTTTTGTGGGTTTCACATTTTATCTTTACCTAATGGCATAGCCTTTTCGATAGGTTCAACAAACATCTATACCTTACGGCATTGCCTTTTCGGTAGGTACAAGCCCACATAAGGAATTAATGTCATAAACCTATGGTGGCACATAGTTCAGGGACCGTCAGAGACTTCCAAGGTCCTCTCTCTGCTAGATCACAATCACACAAAATACTTGAAACATAGACATAGTTATAGAATGCCTAGTTCAAAATATCTTAGTATCATTCTTGGAGTAGCTCATTAATCATAACTTGTAACATCAAAGTTAGGCTTTACAAAATTCTCATCAGTTGTACCAAGCTCATAAGCTCATAGCATACTTATTAGCTCCCTTGTTAGTCTCAACATGCTTATCATACATATCTTGCCATAAGGCATTCATGACTTAAGAACTTGGGATGCATCTTTAAATCAATTCATGATGGATACATCTACACAAGCTTGAAATCATACAATTCGTAAATTAATGCCATGAGAGGAGTATAATAAAATCCTTAAACATTATTCAAAATAATCCACCCATCAACATGAGAAAACTTTATTAAGGCACCATCATACTCTCACATAAAAATCATAGGTTTCATATGATATTGCATAACATAAAAATGTACTAGGATGACCATCATAAAATACTTATATGATCATCATAAGAGTGATTTCATAAAAATCATCATGTATTACCATAACTTAAGAAATCACAAGGAGAAGAGGAATGGTTGAGATTGTGGAGGAAAGGTCTCCACAATCAAACCGACATACCTTGACAACTAAACAAAGAGAAAATTTGATTTGGAGGTGAAGAAACCAAAACACTAGCTTGCACTCTCCTTCGAAGACCTTGAAGAACTTGGGAGGTGTTTGGGACTTGGAGTGTTTCTGGAATGAGGAGGAATAAGAGGGATTAGGATTAAGAGGGTTGGTAAAGGGTCCTTTGGAGCTCAAAACAACATAGCATAGGCTTAAAATGTTGTGAAAGGATAAAATTGTCCCTTTCAAAATTTGGCCGGACAGGACCCTGTTTACGAGCTGTAGTCCATTATATGGGTCGTAGATAGGGGTTTTGTCTAATAGTCTTTTAGACTTTTAGAGATCCTTCTCTGATTTTTATTCCATGACATGGTTTATGGCTCATAAAAGATTTTACGGGCCATCTAATGAGACATAGACTAAATCCCTAAAAAATCCCAATTTCACCAAGTCTGCCCTAGGTTCTACGAACTAACTTACAGGTCGTGCAATGACTTATGGCTTGTAAAACCCTCTCGTAGAAGCTGACAATCCAAAAATATCCAAAGCTTATTTTATTGCATTTGTCATTCTCCACATAGGTAGGGTCTTACAATATCTCCCCTTCGGAATATTCATCCCCGAATGTGATAAGGCAAGCATCAAGGAATGGAATAAATGCTTTATATGCCAAATGCACCATATAACAAAATAATGCAACACATGCACCATTAAAATCTTCAAACCATGTCTCAAATAGCACTTACAATGTAACCTTAAAAATCACATAACCATGCATAATTAACATGAGAATGGTATGCAAGAACAAGAGGCTCTAAAATAGGAAATATCGTACTACCTCAAGCTTGATTAGAGTGGTAAAAGTAGGGATATCGCTTCTTCATACCAACTTTGTTTTCCTAAGTGGCACTATCTACATGTTGGTTTCTCCAAAGGACTTTAATAGAAGGTACATCCTTGTTCCTCAACCGCTTGACTTGCCTATCCAATATTTCTACCAGGACATCCTCATAAGACAAGTTCTCTTCAACATTTACCATTTCTACGGGCACAAAGGAACTAGCGTCCCCAATACATTTTCTCAACATAGAGACATCAAAATCCAGATGAACCATATTCATTTCCATGGGCAACTCTAATTCATATGCAACTTTACCAACACGTCTCAAGATATGATAAGGCCCTATGTACCTAAGGCTTAATTTCCCCTTCTTACCAAAGCGAACCACACCCTTCATTAACAAAACCTTCAAATACGCCCAATCATCAACTTCTAACTCAAGGTCTCTCCTTCTCATGTTTGGCATAGCACTTTTGCTAACTTTAAGCTGCCTTCAATCTCTCCCTTATCACCCTCACCTTCTCCAAAGAGTCTATAACTAGATCCAAACCAAAACAGCTATTTCTTCCACTTCAAACCAACCAACCAGAGATCTACAATGCCTCTCATAAAGGGCATCAAAAGGAGTCATCCCAATGGTAGAGTGATAGCTATTATTATAGGCAAACTCAATGAACGGGAGTTCTTCATCCGAGCTACCCTAAATCACTAAGACATAACCCTAAGCATATCCTCAAGAGTTTAGATAGTCCTCTTAGCTTGGCCTTCCATTTGTGGGTGAAAGGTTGTGCTAAGTTTGACTTCAATGTCAAGGCCCTTTTTAAAGGGCCTTCAAAAATGCAATGTGAATTGAGCACCGCGATCCAAAATAATGGCAAATGGAACCCCATGCAATCTCATCAACTCATGAATATATAAATTGGTATAATCCTTGGCACTATAGGTTTCCTTAACCGGTAGGAAATGAGCTGACTTCTTCATTCTATCAACAATAACCCATATGGAGTTAAAATGCCTTCTAGTCTTTGGCAACCCGATTACAAAGTCCATGTTGATCTCTTCGCACTTCCAAGTAGGAATCTCTATGTCTTGGGCCAAACCACCTAGCCTTTGATGCTCGACCTTGACTTGTTGGCAAGTATGACAACCGGCTCCAAATTTTGCAATGTCTCTCTTCATATCACCCCACTAATACATTTCTCTCAAGTGTTATACATCTTGGTAGAATTGGGGAAAATAGAAAAAGAAGAGTTATGGGCTTCTCTCAAGATTATACCTCTTAAGTCATCAACATTGGGCGTGCATAAACTACCTTGGTACCTTAGAATGCTATCTCCCCTTTGGGAGAAAACCTCCACTTTGCCATCTTTCACCAATGACTTCAACTCCATCAAAGTAGGGTCTAGGTCTTGTTTTGATTTAACTTCTTCAATCAAGGAGGAGTTGTAACAATCTATTACCACTACACCACCATTTTTGGCCTTATTCAATCTAACTCCTAACCTAGCCAACTGATGGACCTCTCTTGCCAACTACTTCTTACAATCCTCAAGGTGAGTTGCGCTATCCATGGACACCCGACTTAGAGCATTGGCCATAACATTAGTTTTTTCTAGATGGTAGTGCATACTCATGTCATAATCTTTAAGGAATTCTAGCCACCTTCTTCACCTCAAATTTAAGTCTCTTTGGGTGAACACATATTAGACACTCTTATGGTTGGTGAACACATCTACATGAACCCCATACAAATAGTGATGCCATATCTTTAGGGAAAATACCACAGCAACTAGCTCAAGAATAGGTAGGGCAATTAAGCTCATGTACCTTTAGTTGCCTAGAGGCATAGATGATGACCTTGCCATTTGCATCAATACACACCCAATCTAATCCTTGAAGCATCAATTTACACCACAAATCCCTCCAACTCTTCGGGTAGAGCCAAAATAAGAGCAAACATAAGATTTAGCTTCAATGCTTTAAAACTTCTTTCACATTCATCGGTCTATACAAATTTTGCCTTCTTTTGGGTCAATTTTGTCAAAGGAGAAGCAATCAAGGAGAAACCATTCACAAACCTTTGGTAGTAACCAACCAAACCAAAAGCTCTTAATGTCTATCGGAGTCAAGCGTCTAGGCCAATTTCTTATTACCTCCATCTAATTTCAATCTACCTTAAACCCATCACCCAACATCGCATGACCCAAGAATGTAACATCCTTCAATGAAAACTAACATTTGTCGAATTACGGAAAAAGCCTTTCTTCCCTCAATGTTTGCAACACCACCCTCAAATGTTTTGCATGCTCCTCTTCATTTCGGGAGTAAATCAAGATGTCATCAATAAATACCATAACAAATATATCAAGGTAGGGTTTAAATACCCTATTCATGAGATTAATAAATATTGTCAGAGCATTGGTTAGGATGAAGGACATTACCACGAACTCAAAATGCACATACCTCATTTGGAAAGCCATCTTGGGAATATCACACTCTCTTACCTCAATTGATGACACCTGGACTGAAGGTCAATATTTGAGAGGTGAATTGCCCCTTGCAATTAAACAAATAGGTCATCAATTCTTGGAAATGGATACTTGTTCCTTATGGTGACCTTATTGAGTTATCAATAGTCAATGCACATTCTAAGCGAACCATCTTTTTTTCTAACAAACAATATTAGTGCACCCCAAGGTGACTTACTAGACTTTATGAACCCCTTTTCCAACAAATTTTTTAATTGACCCTTTAATTCTTTCTACTCCACTTGACCAATTCGATAGGGAGGAATGGAAATGGATTGAGTATCGGGGAGGAGATCTATACCGAAATCTATCTCCATTAGAGAGGGATACTGGGAAGTTCATCGGGGAAGATATCAAGAAACGCATTGACAACCGGAACCAATTCAATAAGAGAGACCCTAGACTCAACATCTCTAACCCATATAAGATGATAGATATAACCTTTAGAAATTAACTTCTATGCCTTAAGGTAAGAGATGAATCTACCCTTGACCACTGAATCACGACCTTCCCATTCAAGGACAGGTTCAATACTGATTTGGAATCTAACCTTACGAGTCCTACAATTAATAGTAGCATGATATGCATATAACAGTCCATCCCAAGAATGATGTCAAAATCTACCATATCGAGTTCAACAAAATCACAAGAAAAAACTTTATGCAATATAGACACGAAGAAACCCCTATAGACCATTTTAGCAAGAATGGACTCACCGACAGAGGTGTACACCTCAAAGGGGTCACATAGACATTCAGGACACATGTAAAGTCGATTAACAATAAATGGAGTAATGAAAGAAAGAGTGTCACCTGGATCCAATAAAGCATATACATCAAGAGTGTAGATCTTTAACATACCGGTAACAACATCAAGCGCTCATCAATCCCTTTTCTCCCTTGAATAGCATAGAACAAGTTCTGTCGAGGAGCACATCCTTGTTGACCATCTTGTGCCCTTTGATCTCCATGGGTGTCTTTCCCTTGAGGATGACCCTCCATACCTTTGTTTGGACATTCCGCTATCTTATGACCCATTTTTCCACCATCGAAGCAAGCACCTGTATACCTCTTACATGCGTCACTTTGATTCCTTCCATATTTTGGGCACTCGGGATGAGTACCATTCCACCTTGAGCCTTTAGGTTGGGGACCCTATCATTTGCAAACCTTTGGCCATGGGCATTGGAGGTCCCTTCGCCTTGAAATTTGTGGCCTTGTTGGAAATGACCACCTTTAGTACCTTGGAGTCCACCATCAAGTTGAGCCCTCTTGGACTCCCCCATCCTTCTCTTTCTAAGTTTCACCCCTTAACTTGTTTGGCGTATGTCATAAACCACGATATATCCATATCCCCAATGAGCATGGCAGTGTTGCACTCTTCATTAATCAAGTCGAATACACCCAACACAAACTTATGCATCCTTGCTCGAGGGTCGGGAACTAAGTAAGGAGAAAACTTAGAGAGGTTGTTAAAATTAAAGGAATGCTCCCTCACGCTCATATAACCTTACCTAAGATTCATGAACTCCATAAACTTTGCTTTCTTTAACTCAATTGGGAAGAAGTGATCAAGCAAGAAAACTTTGAATTCCTCCCATGGAATAGGCTCATCATCCGTAGTCTCCATCTTCCATTAATTATACCATATTTGAGCAAGGCCCTTGAGTTGGTAGGCCACTAATTCTGCTTTCTTCTCCAAACTTACCCCCATGATAGCCAAAACCTTATACACTTTATCGATGAACTCTTGGAGGTCTTTCTCTATCTTTGAGCCATGGAATTTTGGGCGATTCATCCTCATGAAATCCCTCACCCTCGAGGTCGGTGTCAGTGTATGAGAAGCTTGAACCGCTTGATTGGCCACGCCCCTTGACAAAATGGTGACCACATTCTAGTACCGGTGTGGGTGACTCCTTCTCCTTCCGCTTGGGGAGCTTGTGGGGCCGAAGAGGCCGGTTCACCCTCAAGGGTAGGAGATTTGTGCCAATCTTGGAAGCATAATCTAAAAGATCAAAAAGGCCACTCATTAGATATAGGAAGCCTTATGTCAAATCTAAAGCACAAAATAGAGCAGGAAGAAGTGAACCATTTCCTAAAATGTCTCATTGCCTCTTATTCATAGTTGTGGCGCTCATCATAACTATGAACAAGACTCTACTTGACGCACTATGTTAGATTTTCGAGGACCATTTACAAACCTAGTGCTCTGATACCAAGCTTTGTCATGCCATAATCCAAGGTCCTAGACACGATACGGTGAATGGGAACCCAAAGGGATCCCAAACAAGCCTCTTAAGCATACAACGGACATGTTTGGATTCTCAAAAGCATAAAAAGAGTAATAAATATATAGCACATAATTTCTAAGGGAAACGGGGCTTTGGGCTCGTACTATGAGGATATTGTAGGGAAGAGGATAAACATGAATCACATAGCAAATAATTTCTAAGGGGTGGGTAAGTATGCTTCACACTATGGAGGCAATTAGGGACTTGGGACTTACACCCCATCACCATCATCAAGCATTCAACATAAAAAGGGAGCATGGGACTAAGGGATGTCTTCATAATACAAAACATAGAAAGTCGAGCTCGATCATACATAACCATCACAATATCCAACAACACCAGTAATGATGAATAGGACAAGGGCCAAGATATCTTTCAAGCACACCCTCAAAGGATAGTATCCAAAAATAAATTAGTCTAAACAAGGCATGAAAGTAAGTAGAATGTTATCTCCGAATATGGAGGACTCATCAACCAATCTTCAACCTGAACATTTGGCCATGTAGAGGGGGAGGATGATAAGGAGCTCTGATTCATACATGGTAAGATTATGCAGGAAAAATTATGCATTAGTATAAGAAATTTACTAAGTCGGTGGAGTGCAAATGCCTCAAAGAACATAAATCATAAGTAATCAATATGTGTCATCATAAACAATGGATATATGCTCAATATGTCATGAGAGGCAATTTCCTAGAGGGACATGCATAAAAACTCATCAAATCACATGATATCATATACATAGTGAGAAGGAACCATAACTGACATAAGACTAAGCGAGCTACTACTTGGAATCCCGATGTTCACTCTACATCAGACAAAAAGGACTACTTCGCCAAGGTAGACCTAACACTATCCTTATGGCATGGCTTGTTCAAAAAGTACCATCCCCTTACGGCATAGCCTTTTTAGTGGGTTTCACATTTTATCATTACCTTACAGCATAAACGTTTTGGTAGATTCAACAAATATTTCATACCTTACTGCATTTCCTTTTTGGTAGGTACAAACCCACATAGGGAATTAATGTCATAAAACCTATGGTGGAACATAATTTACGAACCATAGGAAACCACCAAGGTCCTCTCGGTGCTAGATCACAATCTCACTGAATAATTGAAACATAGACATAGATATGGCATGCGTAGTCTCAAAATATCTTAGTATCATTCTTGAAGCAGCTCATTAATCATAACTTGTAACATCAAAGTTAAGGCTTTACATAATTCTCATCATTCATATCATGCTCATAAGTTCATAACATAGTTGTAGCCCCCTTGTTAGTCTCAACATGCTTATCATACATATCTTGCCATAAGGCATTCAAAACTTAAGAACTTGGCATGCATATTTAAATGAATTTATAGTGGGTACATGTGCACAAGCTTGAACTCATACAATTCATAAATAAATGACATGAGAGAAGTATAATAAAATCCTTAAGCATTGTTCAAAACAACACACCCATCAATATAAGAAAACTTTATTAGGGAACCATCGAACCCTCATATAAAATCATAGGTTTCATATTATATTGCATGATATGATAATTTACTAGGACAACCATCATAAAAAACTTCATATTATCATCATAAGAGTGAGTTCATAAAAATTATCACGTATTATATAACTTTAGAAATTACATGGAGAAGAAGAATGGTTGAGCTTATGGAGGAAAGGTCTCCACAATCAAAACCCACATACCTTGTCAACTTAATGAAGAGAAAATTTGCTTCGGAGGTGAAGAAACCAAAACCCTAGCTTGCACTCTCCTTTGAAGACTTTGAAGAACTTGGGAGGGGTTTGGGACTTAGAGTGGCTTCAGAATAAGGAGGAATGAGAGGGATTAGGTTAAGAAGGTTGATAAATGGTCCGTTGGAGGTCAAAATGACCTAGTATAGGCTTAAAATATTATGAAAGGACAAAATTGCCCCTTTTGAAATATGGCGAACAAGACTATGAGACCCCATTTACGGGCCGTAGTAAAATCTACGGTCGTAGATAGGGGTATGGTCTAATAGCCTTTCAAACTTTTAGAAACCCTTCTCTGACTTGCATTCCATGACACGATCTACGACTCATAAAAGATTTTATGGGTCATCTGATGAGTCGTAGATTAAATCCCTAAAGAATCCCAATTTCATGAAGTCTTCCCCATGTTCTACGAACCAACTTATGGGTCGTGCAATGACTTATGGCTCATAAAACCCCCTCATAGAAGCTGACAATCCAAAAACTTCCAAAGCTTAATTTCTTACATTCTTGATACTCCTCATAGGTGGGTCTTACATGTTATATCTCATAGCTTGCATAATATCCCTTCAAATTCATAACATTCATAATTTATATGTCTTGCCATAAGGCTCTCATCAATATAGAAGCTTGCTGCACAACTTTAATTAAACATGGTGGGTATGTATATATACTAAAAATCATGCAAAGATAAAGATTTAAGACATGAGAAGAGTAAATAAGGTCTTTTTCAAATCATTCAAATTAATGCACCTTAACACCATAAAACTTAGTTAGGGCATCCTTAACCCTCATAAAAATTCATAAATTTCACATGGCATTTCAATGCAATATAGTATACAAAGGTAGAATACCATATATCACTTCATAAAGTCATCATATAAAAGAGTTCATAAAACTTTCATAAATTTCCATAAGATAAAAATAGATGAGGAAAAGGAATGGTTGAGCTTTATGGAGGAAAGGTCTCCACAAATCAAAACCCATACACCTTGGTGTGATTGGAGATAAAAAAAACTTGAGGATGAATGATTAGAAACTTGAACCCTAGTGTAATATCCCCTAGTTCTTTTATCTGATTGGGAGGGAATGTGCAGATGATATTAAGGTGATGATGAGAAATCTGAGAAAAAGCTGTAACAGAGGGTCTACAAGAGCCCCTACGACTCGAACTAGGCTCTACGACTCATAGAGGAGCTCTCATATAGAGTTACAGTGTTTCAGACTATAAATCCATCTTACCTACGAGAAGCAGTTATGACTCGTATATGATCATACGACTTGTAGTGGATGGTTTCATGGTTAGTTTCAGTGTTTCATGTTTCAGGGCCTTTGCAGTTACGACTCATAATGCGGACTACAACTCGTAACAAGTGGTTTTAGAAAGGCTTCCAGTGATTTAGTATTTTATGACTTCCTTTCTACGAGGAGTAGTTACAACACATAGTGAGGACTACGAGTCATAGGCAGGGCTTTGTAGACCCTTTCAGCTAAGTTAATGAGAGGCATTTTTATCCATTCTGGACCCTTTTCTATTAATCCCTTCTCGATTTTAGGCTTGTATAAAGACTTGAGATGAATCTTAAAGCCATTGATTATTCATTCCACACTTGGTTTTTCTTAAGAACAAAGAGAAGGGAACAAAAGAGCTAGGGTTTTGCAATCCATGAGCAAGAGTTAGGTGAAGATCGATTATTCTTCGATTTCCAAGTATGTAAGGATTATCAATGTGTGGAATATTGTTCCTCCACATGGCCCTTCACTTATTTGAGTCAATGCTTTGGTATGAGGTGATATTTGAGAAATGTTACTACTTCAATACTAAATTCTTGCATCTATTATGAGGTTTATTGATGATATATGAGTATGCTGCTGCATTACATGATTTTCTACATGAAGTTGAGGTGGATCTTTCCACTAGATAGCATGATCCCTAAATTCCATGATTTCATGAGTTTTTATGAATATTATAGATTTGATGATGAGTTTGAGCATACGAGCTGAGTATTTCAAGCATGATTGAGTATAAGGAGCATGTTGCATCGAGTCATTGTCTTCATACATAAGCACCTTGCATTGTCCTACTTGATAGGTAAATTGAATAAGTCAAAATGACCATTTGATCTATGTTTAGTCAATTGATTGCATTGATTGATTGAGATCTTGAGCATTGAGATAAGATCAGATAACCCAAAGGGGTTGAGTTTGAGTTCTTAATTGAGCACTGAGTTATCAGTTGATGGTGAGTCAACTGATGAGTTGAGCATATTTTAGTTTTAGAAGGAGTATTGAGCACCGAGTAGGGTGATTGACGAGCACTCCAGAACTATGTTTTCCAGAATAGGTTAGTCATTTCAGTATAATACTTGTGATATTTGGCCCACAAGTGGACTCTCTCTCAGGATTCGAGGGAGCGAGGTTAAGGTTAGTCACTCTTTTCCATGGTAAGTTAAAGGGCGAGCATGGCAATGCTACCAATTCATTGTGCATCACCTAATTAGAGTTGGTGGGAGGAGGAATGTTGGTTAGAGAAACTCCCAAGAAACATTGATTTGAGCATGAGATTTCGAACTGAGTCTATTTTACTGAGCTTATTGCAAAAGCATGATTTTACTATAAAACTTGCATAAACATATTTGAGCATGAGTAATTGAGTCGAGATGAGAGAGTCGAGCTTTACTTTTCTTAATCAATTTTACATACTGATGTGCTATCATAATACGGTACAAGGTGCCTAAAACAAGGGATTTTGTACGTTCTCAAAGAGACGTTTTAGTGTTTTGATGTGTTTTTATGTTAGTCTTGTAGAAAACTTAGGTTGGCATGATTTTGAAGAAATTTTGCAGTTTTTGCTGAAGCATAGATCATACGACCCCACCTACGAGTCATAGCTCACACTACGAGTAGTAGGTTTTGTCGTTGCATGAATCAGAGGCTAAAAATCAGAAATCTGCCAAGTGAAGGTCACTCTTACGAGTCTAGCTTACGAGTCGTAAGATACTCTATAACCCGTACAGGTGGACTCGTAGCAAGAATCAGAGAGCCAAAATGTTAGACCAAAAAACTAAAGACCAAGACTATGAGATCAATGTACGAGTCGTAGCCCAAGCAACGACTCATAGCTGTGGGTCGTATCAGTTCAGTCCAAGATACCAAGATCCTGATACAAGGCCCCGACTACGACTCATAGGTTCCCCTACGAGTCGTAACTGTGAAACTTATCAGCTACCAGTTATCTTTTTTATGCAAATTTTAGGGTTATTTTGTACACCCTATATGTAGTTTAAGTTAGGTTATTTTGAAAGAGCGACCAGAGACACTATTCCAAGATATTTTGAAACTTTTCTTATGTTTTAGAGTAGTTTATTTGTTCTTTCTTGAAAAACTCATTTTGGAAAATTACAAATCTTGTTTTGTACGCAGTTTTGATTAATCAAGCTTGTGGGTTTGCATTTTGTGGTATCTATTTCCTTCATTGTTGTTGGTGAAACTCTTAACTATTCTCTTATTTGTATTTTTATGTATTTTGCTTTAGCCATGAGTAACTAAGCACCCACAACTTGGGGTTGTGGGAACCATGGGTAGTTGACTTGAAATGACCTAGATTTTGTGCACATTTATGATTAAGGTTTTGCATGTATTGTTTATTTTCCTTCATGATTAATGTTGTTTGGTGGTGGCCAACACCAAACCCTTCCTATTATCAAGATCCCGACCAAGGTAGTGACGAATAGGAAAAGGGAAGTAGATGACAGAATTCGATTGATGTGTTCCCATCTAATCGACGAAACCTAACCAAAGGGAGGTTGAATGGGACAATAGGTAACGGTTAGTTGGCACGCCATGGTAGCCGACCAAGCGTCATGGTGAAATTCGACCTTCACCTTTACAAGAGGGCTGAAAGAACCTAAGTTACCGTCCTGCATGCGATTCACTAATTGTAGTTATGTTATCTAGGGTAATTGAGTTACCGAACCATGGGGAACATAATTCCCAAGTTATTCCCAAAATTGAGGATTTTTCCATATTTTAGATAGTGTTTATTTTATCTTTGTTTTTGAATCACACGAAACCCCTCATTTGGAGATTGCAGTTATAGACACTAGCAATGATTAATGGTGAATTCTTGTGGTCAAGCCCTGTATACCCTATGGATTCGACCCTAACCTTGGTTAGGTTAATTACTGATAGCGACCACTTTCTTATTGGAGCGTGACCATCATAAAATTATGGCGTCATTGCTAGGGAATATGGCTAGGTTTGGTTTGATTTCACTATTAGTTAATTCTAGTGTTGATTTCTAGAATCTTGTGTATTTTACTTCTGTTTTTTGTTTTTGTGTTTAAATTTACTTACAGGGTGTGCCAGGTTGTATTCCCAACACAAGGAGTCAAGGTGAACCTTTAGCTCCTATAAATTTGGAGATACATAGACTTTTCAGAAGAATGGCTCAAGTGAACGAAGATGTTGCGGTTGAGGAGGAGATAAATCTGAATGATGAGAATATAAGAGGAGAGAAGAATCCACCAAGGGATAACAGACCACAGTTTAGGGGCTTCAACGAGAACGCTTATGGTTGGAACCAATACCAACTGAACCCTTTGGCGATGGATGTGACTGGCTCTATAGTACTGCCCCCTCTACCGGCAGATGCTAAGTTCACAGTCTCAAGTGGATTGCTCTAGATGCTCCAAAACCGTGGCTTATGCACAAGGCTACCGTCAGAGGATTCCCACCGTCATCTCCAAAATATTGTCTTTGTGTGCAAAAGTGTCATGGGGACACAAAATATTTCTATTGACGTTGTTAGATTAAGGGTGTTTCCATTGCCATATGGTTGTATGAGCCTCCTCCGGGTACCATTCTAGACAGATGAGTACAAGCTTCATAGACATTTGAGTAGAGGTTTTGGATGAGTCTGTATCTAAACTACTTTCCCTAACATTATGGTACAGCAGAGTTATTTTGCATCTATATATATATATATATATATATATATATAATGCCTATTTATTGAGTTATTCTTCCGCTGTTATGTGACAATGAGGCCAAGTTGTTTGGTCAGGGAGTAGCAATAGCCTCCGAGTGTTGGCCATACCAAGGGTACCCTCTTGGGGCATGACAAACTTGGTATCCGAGCATAGAGTTCAAGAGTCCTAGGGAGTCCATGAAGTCGTGTCTAATAGACTCTTGTTTAAGAGTGTGTTGTGCACCACACTTTATAAACGGGAGGCTACAGGACATTAGGAACTATTACCCTTTCTTGTATTCTAAGTTCGTGTGATAGAGTTCAAGACTCTATAAAATTCCTTTTCTAGTTCATGCGTTACGCGATTGCAGATCATGCCTCCTAGAGGCACAGTGACCCAAAGGAATGCTTTAGCTAGCATTGCTGAGAACCCTACTTCAGAGGTGCCTCCTCAGTTGGAGACGAGGGGCCGAGGTCGACCACCTAGGGCTACTAGTGTTCCTGTGACACCAACTGCTCCGTCTGCTCCTACTTCAAAGGGTGACTTTCGAGGAACCATTGTTATGCTCACCTAGTTGGTAGCTACCCAGAGTGGGAACCAGGGTTCACCAACCCCAAGTTCTAGCTCTTATGAGCCAATAGCTGCTACTAGACTGAGAGACTTTCCGAGGATGAACCCACCTGTCTACCCCGGGTCAAAGGTCGAAGAGGATCCTCAAAACTTTATTGATGAGATGTGGAAGGTGCTAAAGACTATGCATGTGACTGAGACTAAGGGAGTTGAGCTTACTTCTTATCAGCTTAAGGATGTGGCTAATGTGTAGTACAATCAATGGGAAGAGAGTCGAGGAGAGGCTACTGAGCCCACTGTTTGGGATGAGTTTGAGAGTGCCTTCCTTGATCACTTCTTTCCCTAAGAGTTAAGAGAGGCAAAGGTTGAGGAGTTTGTGAATCTAAAACAAGAGGGGATGACGGTTAAAAGGATAGCCTGAAATTCATCCAGTTGTCCAGGTATGCACGGGAGATGGTTCTGGATATAAGGACAAAGATGAGGAAATTTGTATCTGGTTTGGGTAGGTAGGCAAAGAGGGAGTGCAAGGTGGCGTTGTTGATTCCAGGCATGGATATTTCAAGAATGGTGGTTTATGCCCAATAGACTGAGGAGGACAAGAACAAAGACAAAGAGGAGCATATGAGTAAGAAGGCCAGATTAATGGGGCCCGATCCCAATCAGAGCAAGAACAGTAAGGGAGATAAGTCCTATTTCTAGAAGAGGTCTTCTAGCTATACACCATCTTCAACCAGTACACCAACTCCAAGCCATCAGAGGTCCCACGATTAGCCAAACTTTAGGCCACAGGGTGCACAGTCTCACGCAAGTGCAATTCTTGGCTCTAAAGGGAAGCAACCTTATGGGAAATATGGGATGATGCATTTGGGAGAACGTAAAGATAGGGGAAATACTTGATACAAGTGTGGTCAACTGGTTCATTTTCAGAGGAAATGTCTGGTGTGGAGCAATAAGGCCCAGACTTCTACCACATCACCACCAACGAGGGGTAATCAGAGAGGTGTCGCACCAGGAGCAGGCTGTGGGACAAACTATCTGTATGCGATGGGGAATCGACAAGACTAAGAGGTTGCAGTAAATGTTGTGAAGGCTATTCTTCAAGTTTTTACTTTTCCTTGTTATGCTTTACTTGATCCGGATGCAACTTGCTCTTTTGTTACACCATATGTGGCAAGTAGATTTGGGATTCTTCCCGAGTGCTTTCTTGATCCATTTTCTGTTTCTACTCTTGTTGGTGAGTATATTCGAGTTGGGAGAATCTATAGAGATTGTGTGGTGTTCATCTATCATAAGGATACTCTTGTTAATTTAATTGAGTTAGAGATGGTTGATTTCGACATAATCCTTGGTATGGCTTGGCTTCGCCTGTATGTCTCTGTTGATTGTCTAACTCGAATTGTCAAATTCCAGTTTTTGAGTGAGCCTGTTATTGAGTGGAAAGGATATTCTTTGGCTCCGAAGGGTAAGTTTACTTCTTACCTCAAAGGTTGAAAATTGATCTCTAAGGGATTATCTATCACCTCGTGCGAGTCAAGTTTGATAATGTTGAGCCCCATTCTCTCGACTCTGTTCTTATTATGAGCAAGTTTCCTAATGTGTTTCCTGAGGATTTTCTCGAAGTCCCTCCATATAGAGAAATCAATTTTGGAATTGATGTCCTCCCTGACACCCATCCTATTTCGATTTTGCCGTATAGGATGGCCCCCACAGAGATGAAAGAGTTTAAAAAGCAGTTGAGAGACTTGTTAGAGAAAGGGTTCATAAGGCTAAGTGTCTCACCATGGGATACCCCGGTCTTGTTCGAAAGAAGGATGGTTCCTTGAGGATATGTATTGACTACCATCTGTTGAAAGGTGACTACCAAGAATAAGTATACTCTTCCAAGGATTGATGATTTGTTTGACCAACTTCAGGGTGCTACTATTTTTTCTAAGATAGACCTCATATCAGGCTATCATTAGTTAAATATGAGGGAATGTGATATCCTCAAGATGGATTTTTGAACCTAGTATGGTCATTTTGAGTTCTTGGTAATGTCTTTTGGATTGACAAATGCACCCGCAGCCTTTATGGATTTGATGAACAAAGTATTCAGACAGTATCTTGACATGTTCATGATTATGTTTATTGATGATATTTTGGTATATTCTGGAGATGAGGAGGAGTATGCCGAACATCTTAGGATCACTTTGCAAACGCTATGAGATAATGAGTTATAGGCAAAGCTTTATAAGTGTGAGTTTTGGCTCAAATCTGTGGCTTTCTTAGGTCATGTGATTTTTGGAGATGGAATTAGAGTGGATACTCAAAAAGATTGAGGCAGTCAAGAATTGGCTAAGACCAACCTCACCGACAGAGATAAGGAGTTTTCTGGGATTGGCTGGCTATTACCAGAGGTTTCTTGAGGGATTTTCTTCTGTAACTTCACCTTTGACCAAATTGACTCAGAAGAAGGTCAAGTTTCAATGTTCTGACTAGTGTGAGAAAAGTTTCCAAGAGAAAAAGATGAGGTTAATCATTGTACATGTGTTGACCTTGCCTGATGGAACAGATGGATTTATTATCTACCGCGATACTTTGAGGGTAGGATTGGGATGTATGATGATGCAGAAGGGAAAGGTTGTTGCCTATGGTTCTAGACAGCTTAAGTTGCATAAGAAGAACTATCCCACCGATGACTTGGAGTTGGCAGCAGTGGTGTTTGCTCTTAGGTTATGGTGCCACTATTTGTATGGAGCACATGTTGATGTATTTATAGACCACAAAAGCCTGCACTACATCTTCACCCAGAAAGAGCTCAACTTAAGACAGAGGAGATGGCTTGAGTTGCTCAAGGACTACAACATGAGCATCCTATACCCCCTAGGTAAGGCTAACGTGGTTGCTAATGCTCTTAGCAGGTTGTCCATGCGAAGCACTGCCCAAGTGGGAGAAGAGAAAAGAGAATTAGCCAAAGAGGTTCATAGACTGGCCTGACTGGGAGTTAAACTAGATGAGTCAGGCGAAGGAGGAGTTCATGTGCAAAATAGATCAGCATCATCTCTAGTAGTAGAGGTGAAAAAGAAACAAGACCAAGATTCGGTCCTACTACAGCCGAAAGAGGATGTGCATAAGAAGAAAGTGATAGCTTTCGCCAAAGAGGGAGATGGATTATTGAGATACTAAGGTAGATTGTCTGTCCCAGATATTGTGGGGTTCGAGAAAGGATCATAGTAGAGGCCCATAGTTCTATATATTCCATCCACCCAGGGTCGACTAAGATGTACCATGACTTGAGGAAAGTCTACTGGTGGAGTGGAATGAAAAGAGATATTGTCGAGTTTGTTTCCTAGTGCTCGAATTGCCAATAAGTCAAAGTTGAGTACCAAAGGCCCTGTGGAGTAGCTCAAAACTTTGAGAATCCGGAGTGGGAATGGGATATGATCAACATGGACTTTATCACCGGATTACCAAGGTCCCGCAGACAGCATGATTTGACTTGGGTGATAGTTGATAGGATGACCCAGTCTTCTCACTTCTTAGCAGTCAAGACGACTGACACTGTAGAGGATTATGCCCGGTTATATATAAGGGAAATTATCAGATTGCATGGAGTCCCATTGTCCATCATCTTACAATGAGGATCTTAGTTTACCACTCAGAAGGGTTTGGGTACAAAGAAGCTCCTTAGCACCACTTTCCACCCTCAGACGGATAGCCAGGATGAACGCACTATTCAGACCTAAGAGGATATGTTGAGAGCCTGCACCATTGACTTTAAAGGTAATTGGTATGACCACTTAGCATTGATAGAGTTTGCCTACAATAACAGTTTTCATTCGAGTATTCAGATGGCCCCATATGAGGCACTTTGTGGGAGGAGGTGTAGGTCACCGATTAGATGGTTCGACGTGGGTGAAGCAGGGTTGGTTGGTATGGAGCTAGTTCATCTAGCTATGGAAAAAGTGAAGCTTATTCAAGAATGGTTGAAGACTGCACTGAGTCGACAGAAATCCTATATAAATGTCAGAAGGAGATACTTGGAGTTCGAGGTCA
Organism: Solanum clarkiae; assembly: GCA_011800125.2. Taxonomy (NCBI): domain Eukaryota; kingdom Viridiplantae; phylum Streptophyta; class Magnoliopsida; order Solanales; family Solanaceae; genus Solanum; species Solanum clarkiae. Next base: position 21,993 of record JAABOM020064020.1, on the reverse strand, counting down.
ATGATTGGGTTTATTTGAAGGTATCACCCATGAAAGGTGTGATGAGATTCAAAAAGAAAGGAAAGTTGAGTCCAAGGTACATTGGTCCTTATTATATTATAAAGAGAGTAGGCAATGTGGCCTATGAGTTAGTGCTCCCATCAGAGTTAGAGGCCATCCACCCAGTCTTCCACATTTCCATGCTCAAGAAGTGTTCGGGTGATCCACAGTTGATTATTTTTGTTGAGAGTATTGGAGTGAGAGACAGCCTGAGTTATGAAGAGATCCCTATCCAAATCCTTGATCACAGGTTCACAAGTTAAGGAACAAAGAGGTTGCATCCATTAAAGTATTATGGAGGAGCCAATTCATAGAAGAAGCTACTTGGGAGGCAGAGGAGGACATACAACAACAACAACAACAACAACATACCCAGTGAAATCCCACAAGTGGGGTCTGGAGAGGGTAGAATGTATGCAGACCTTACCACTACCTCATCGAAGTAGAGAGGTTGTTTCCTGGGAACCGTTATCTCAAAACCCATAATCAGAAAGGACTAGATATGACAAAAAGGGAAGGGAATGGAACAGAAAGAGCAACTAATTATGAATAGCACATGGCACTATGTAAATATGATAAAACTAACACATAATACAACAGATAATGAGAACACATGATAAAAAAACACGTCCTCCACCTAACCCTACTATACCCCAAGGCCATGCATCCACCTAACCCTACCAATTAGCCTGCTACTCTAATTCGCGACCTCCACTTCTTTCTATCTAAGGTCATATCCTCAATGAGATCAAGTTCTGCCATATTATGTCTAATCACCTCCCCCTAGTACTTCTTCTGTCTACCTCTACCCCGCCATGTAGCTCCCAAAACCAACCTCTTGCACTTCCTAACAGGAGCATCGATACTCCTTCTCTGCATATGTCCAAATCATCGCAGTCTTGCTTCCCTCATTTTTCGTCCATCGGGGCCACCTCTAGCTTCTCCCGAATGGTCTTATTCCTAACCTTGTCACTCCTGGTGTGACCACATATCCATCTTAGCATCCTCATCTATTCTTGCCTACTGATGATGAGGGAGTTAATGGTAATGAATTTCTACTATATTCTTGAATTTCCATTCCTTGAGTCTCTTTTCATTCTTCATATGATAGACGATAGAGTTCTAGAGTCAGAGCAAGGATTGATATGATTTGATGACTATTTGATTGCAGTATTTGCTGAATTTCTTAAATTATGAATTGCATGAGTGAGACGAGAGTTGGCTAGCTATTAGAGTCCATAAGAGATTCGTGCCTTCCCTAATCCTTGTCTTTCTCTTTATTCGAGGACGAAGGATCCCAAGGTGTAGATAATGTAATATCCCCTAATTCTTTTATTTGATTGGGAGGGAATGTGCAGATGATGTTGAGCTGATGATGAGAAATTTGAGAAAAAGCTACAGCAGAGGGTCTGCTAGAGCCCCTACGACTCGTACTAGGATTTACAACTCATAGAGGAGCTCTCATATAGAGTTATAGTGTTTCATACTATAGGGTCATCTTACCTATGAGAAGCAGTTACAATCAGTATAGGAGCCTACAACTCGTAATTGATGGTTTTGTGGCTGGTTTCAGTGTTTCATGTTCCAAGGCCCTTGCAGCTACAGGGGTCAGTTATGACTCATAATACGAACTATGACTTGTAATAGATGGTTTCGTAAAGGCTTCTAGTGATTCAGGATTTTGAGACTACCTTCTATGAGGAGCAGTTCCGACTCATAGTGAGGACTACAAGTCATAGTCGAGGTTTTGTAGACCTTTCCGCCTGAGTTAATGAGGGGCATTTTTGTCCATTGTGGTCTCTTTTCCGTTAAACCCTTCATAATTTTAGCCTTGTATAAAGCCTTGAGATGAACCCTAAGTCCATTCATTCCTCATCCCACACTTGGGTATTCTTGTGAACAAAGAGGAGAGAAGAAAAGAGCTAGGGTTTTGCAATCCAAGAGCAAGAGTTGGGCGAGGATCGATTATTCTTCGGGTTCTAGGTATATAAGGCTTACCAAAGTGTGGAATCTTGTTCCTCCACACGCTTCTTCACTTATTTGAGTCAAAGCTTTGGTATGAGGTGATATTTGAGAAATTTTACTACTTCAATACTAAATTCTTGCATCTATTATGAGGTTTCCTGATGATATATAAGGTATGTTGCTGCATTACATGATTTTCTACATGAAGTTGAGGTGGAGCTTTTCACTTGATAGCATGATCCCTAAATTCCATATTTCATGAGTTTTTGTGCATATTATAGAGTTGATGATGAGTTTGAGCATATGAGCTGAGTATTTCGAGCATGATTAAGTATGAGGAGAATGTTGCATCGAGTCACACATGTCATCATGCATGAGCACCTTGAATTGTACTACTTGATGGGTAAATTGAATGAGTCTAAATGACTGTTTAAGTCTGTGTTAAGTCAATTGATTGCATTGATTAATTGAGTTGTTGAGTTTTGAGTTGAGATAAGATACCCCAAAGGGGTTGACTTTGAGTTCTTAATTGAGCATTGAGTTATGAGTTGGTGATGAGTCGATTGATGAGTTGAGCATATTTTAGTCTTGAGAGGAGTATTGAGCACCGAGTTGGGTGATAAAGGAGCACCCCAGAACTACGTTTACCACCATAGGTTAGTCGTGCCAGCTTAATACTAGTGACTTTTGTCCTACAAATGGACAATCTCTCAGGCTCCGAGGGAGCGAGGTTGAGGCTGATCACCCTTTTCCATGGTAAGTTAAGGGAGGCATGGCAACAATGCCGATTCATTGTGCATCACCTAATTAAAGATGGTAGAAGGAGGAATGTTGGTTAGAGAAACTCCCAAGCAACTAGACTAATGAGTAGAGGCTTTAAAGACATTTGAGTAGAGGTTTTGGATGAGTCTATGTACCTAAACTATTTTCCCTAAGATTATGATACAGTAGAGTTATTTTGCATATATATATAAAGCATGTAATATAGCTAGACCAAATTCCATAAATGGAGTCCGGTAATAACATTATGAAACTGAACCCATATGGCAAAAAGCAGAAGCGGTGGGTACGTCTGTTCAGGTTCATTCATGCCTAATAAACTTCAAACAAAAGGAGATTTTGAGAACCAGTCTTTTCTTAGGTCAGGCTTGACTTTGCTTTTCCTCACCTTATCACCTGTCATCAAGCCTCCTACCCCAGATTTTTCAGTCAATTTGGAATAGACTTATCTCTAGGCTTTGCATCTTCGTGAGAAAGACCCATGCCTCCGCTTATGGCTTTCATACCACCCATACGTGCTCCCCTTCTCTCACCCTATTTAATAGGAAGTAGAGAGACCAGCCGACTAGCAAAGATTTGATCTTAATAAGAATACCTATTTATTGAGTTATTCTTCCGCTATTGAGATGATGTAATGATGAAGCCAAGTTGTTCGCTCGGGGACCAGCAATAGCCTCCGAGTGCCGGCTATGCTTAGGGTACCCTCCCGGGGCATGACACCTAACTTGCTCTCTTCTCTTGAAGGCCTTAAAAAACTTAGGGGTATTTTGGGAGGGATTTAAACTTAGGATATTTTGAATGAAGGGGAATGAGGTATATTAGGGTTGTATAGGATTGATAAGGGGTTATTTGGGGGTTAAAACGATGTGGTATCAGCATATAATAATAGGGAAGCTCGAATTTGCTCTTTATAAAAACCTGTCGGGCTGGACCACGAGATCCCGACTACGGGTCCTGAGAAGGGGGTCTCGTCTAGTAACATTTTGAATTCTCAGAGATTTTCTCTGAATCTAATCCCAGGACAGGCCTTATGGCTCATCAGTCAAAGTGAGGACCATATGGTATCTCGTATACACAACTTCAGAAAGCAATATCTTCATCAAGTCTGGCCATCATTCCACGAGTATAAGTTATGGCCCGTGGGAATATCGACGGCCCATAGCCCCCTTTGTAAAACCCACTAATACTTAGAAACTTTCTAGATTTCATTTCTTAGGAACCTTTACACCTTTGAACATATGCGGTCTTACATATGACAACAAAAGAAGTCTCACAGAAACAACAGCGACTTGAAATCTGAGACTCACAGCTGAAATCTAGTAATGACAAGAAAACTCCACTCAATAAGACCAACTACCACGTGGGAGTCCCTGTGCTTGATCTACAAGGAGGAAACATAGCAGGGATGAGTACACCGAAATGTACCAAGTAGGTTCAATCGAATGGGTAAGAGAAATCGGATAAGCTTGCAACAGCTTACAATCTCACTCACCTACATTCAAAGGGTTATATATATATATATATGTATGTATTACAAGGTTAGTGCACAATATATATATACATACATACATAAATACATACATACATACATACATACATACACACACACACACACACACACACACACACACACATATATATATATATATATAAGAACAGATAAAGATAATCGATATGTTCAATGATGCAATGCATAAGGGTCTCGCCAGACCATATATCAAATGTCTCTCAACCTTGCCACCTGCCATGGTCAAGGAGTGTCACAATAGCTCAACTTGTCACTTGCCTATGGTCAAGGAGCATCATAATATGTCTCAAACTTGCCACCTACCCATGGCCAAGGGGTTTGAAAAGTAGAGCTTCTCACCCTTGCCTCTTACCCAGGTCAAGGGGTTATATGAAAATGGTACAACTCATAAAGGCCATTTTACCCTTGCCTTCTACCCGAGTCAAGGGTTGGTACAATGCGATATGGGATACATGCTTAAAAATGATATAAGTCAAGATATATGTAATAGCATCATGATAAAAGCACTAATACATAACCCTCATATAATCATGGAGAATAATATCAAGTGCCACAAAGGGTGCCACAGACTATCATCATATCTCAAATCAGCATAATTATATCATTAATCAGGTGTGCCAACAATGCCAGACCTTATTCGTCCCCAAAAATACATTCATCATAAATATATCAATAATCAATTGTGCAACAATACCGAACCTCACTCTTCCCCAAACATACATTCATCATAAATATGTCAATAATCAAGTGTGCCACTAATACCAAACTTTACTCTTCCCAAAATATACACATGAACCTCAAAAGTATATCATAAGACATCAAATACTACACAATTTCCCAAATAGTATCACAACTCCCTTATTATCATGATAGTATCCAAAATGTTTCAATTCTAAAGATTTCATCTCAATTTATCAATAGAATCACAATTTTACCCAACTTTCGGCATAATCAGTATCATAATTTCAACAACATTCATCACATCAGCCCACTTGCTCAAGAATCAATCAAGCTCTTACAATTATCATATAAATGCGTTCAATAACTTAAATCTAGTCCCAAAAAGGCTAGCGGGATGTACAATGTCGAAAGAGCACTCGGACAATCTCTCAATCAACTCAATCCTTCAAATGATCACCTAAATGACCAATCTCTATCAAAAATCGATATTACGCATCAAGAGGTGCGTTTTGATACCCATATTGGCACGAATTAGGCTTAGGGATAAAATGGTCAAAATTAGGGCCAAATTCAAAGTTACTAAATCTGGAAATTGACTTCAAAATGAAGTTCTACACGAAAAATGGAGTCCGTAGGTAAAAATTTTACCAAAATTGAGTTCAAATCGAAGGAGAAATCACCATTTAAAGTTTTAAAATCATAGACTAAAAATCCCCAATTTTGGACATTCAGAATCATGAAATTCAGGACAAAATCAAAATAAAAGATATGGAAAATTGATTAGAATGATGTTAAAAATACTTACCCAAAAGAATTTCTCAGAAACTTATCCGAAATTAGAATTACAAAAACCAAATATGTATTCATACCAGAAACAACAATCCGGACTAAACGGAATCAACACCTGAATAGTGCACTCAAACTAACCGTCAGTGTGAGGGTAAAATGTTGAACCCAAATCCAATCGAGTACATAAACCACGTTATAAAGCTTGCCAAAAGTGGGAAGTGAACACTGATTCTCTGTTTGATACTATAGACACTGGCACTCTGGGAAATCTAACAATGTCCTGGATATACAACCTAGCCAACTGCTCCGCGCTGTAGCTAGTCTTCATCGGCAGGAAGTGAGCCGATTTAGTCAAATGATCAACAACCATCAAACTAAATTGAACTTGCTCAAAGCCATGGGTGAACCTGTAATAAAATCTATGGTCATCCACTCCTATTTCCACTTGGGAATAGTCATACTCTGTATTGGTCCATTAGACTTTTGGTGCTCACACTTGACTTGTTAGCAATTCAAACACTTTTCCACGAACTCAGCTATATCTCTTCTCATTTAGAACCACCAATAATGTTGTTTTAGATCATGGAAAATCTTTTCCACACCCAGATGGATGGAATCTAGCACAATAGGCCTCCTCTAATATCAGTCTCACCCAATCTCCCATCTTAGGCACATAAACTCTACCATTAATCCTTAATATGCCCTCATAATCAATAGTAGCTTCTTTGGCTTCACCTCTCAATACTTTATCATGAATCAAGCATAGTCTAGTATTCTCAAACAGATGAGCATAAAATCTGATCAAGCAATAAAGATCTAGCCTCAACAAAGGCTAAAATACTCTAGGGAGGGGAGATATATAACCGAACCATCTTTCTAGAAAATGACTGAACCTCCAAAGTTAAGGTTCTCTCTTCCTCAAGAATGTAAAACTCCCCATACTAGTTGCCTTCCAGCTCAAAGTATTTGCCACTATATTTGCCTTCTCGGGGTGATATAGAATAGAGAATCATAGTCTTTTAGCAATTCCAACAACTTACACTGTCTCATGTTCAAATTAGGCTAAGAAAAGATGTATTTGAGACTTAGTTGATAAATAAGGATCTCATAATGTGCCCCATAAAGATAATATCACCATAACTTCAAGACAGACACAACCGCAGTCAACTTCAAGTCATGGGTAAGGTAGTTTCTCTCGTGCATCTTCAATTGTCTGGAGGCATATGCTATCACCTTCCCTCTTTGCATTAATAGCCCACCTAAACCCACACAAGAAGCATCACAATACACTACAAATGGCACTCCCTTCTTGGGTAAAGCAAGAATAGGTATTGAAGTCAATAAATCCTTGAGCTTTTGAAAGCTCGCCTCACACTCCTCCGACCACTGAAATTCAACATGCTTCTGAGTAAGCCTGGTCAACAGGGCTGCTATAAAAAAGAATCCTTGAACAAAACATCGATAATACCCTACCAAACTAATGAAACACTAAATCTCTATCACAGAAGTAGGCCTAGCCCACTCACGAACAGCTACTATCTTGGTCGGATCTACCATAATACCATCCTTTGTCACCACATGCCCATGGAATGCCACTAACTTGATCTGAAACTCACACTTTGAAAACTTTACATACAACGTTTCTTCCCTTAATCTCTAAAGTATCATCCTCAAGTGTTGAACATGATCAGACTCACTCTTGGAATAAACCAAGATATCATCTATAAACATGATCATAACAATGTCCAGATAGAGCTTAAAAACTTGATTAACTAACTCCATAAAAGTAGGCGGGGCATTAGTCAACCCGACAGACATAACCACGAACTCAAAATGACCATAACGGGTCCTAAACGTTGTCTTCGGGATATCAGACGGCTTGCAAAAAGGATGATAGATTATAGATAGGTTCATAGATGAGGGCCTCAACATAAAGGAAAATTGGAGTTTGTTCAAAAGTAACCTACGATTAATAGCACGGCTCGTAGACCATGTTATTTCCCATACAAACCCTTTGTGAATGAGGTCCAATATATAAGGAAAAATGACTAAGTATGTAAGGAATCTACGAGTCCACCCAAAAGTCATAGATCAAAGGACAGATCGTAGAATGGTTTCATAGTTAGGAGTTTTGGAAAATTTAATAGGACGAACAGGGACTATGGTGTATGGATCAAACCACGGCTCGTAAATGGGCTTCATAGACTTCATCCAGCAGTTTTAATGAAGGAAAATTTTGTCATTTTCACAAATTCAATTCCTAAACTATATTGTTTTTGGGATCTAAAGATGCCTAAATTAGACCTTAAACCCTAAGGAACTCCCATTCTCTTCATTCTTCTCTTCATTCTTCCAATTCCTAAAGTTCCCTAAAGTATTATTCTCTCTAGAAGGCAACACAAAAAAGGGCTAGGGTTTTAATGTTCTTCCCAAAGACTTCAAGTTTTGCTCTCACAAGCTTATAAATGTATATGAGTTTGATTTGTGGGTATCCTTTCACCCACAAAGTCTTTCATAACGTATTTTACCTTTTCTTTAAGTTTCTTCAAGTAAATATGCATGTTAATGATGACATTATGATGCTTTATGTTATTAAATTATCTCAATAATATCATATAATATTGCTACCAAGTATTTACATATATTTAAGCTAGTGATGATGACTCCAATGATGAGTTTTGATGATGATGAAGTATGGGTTGTTTTACACATTTTAAATGAGCATATTTTTATGATTGGGCTATTTTACATGTTTTAAATGAGCATATTTTCATGATTTCAGCATGATTATGTGATTTATGATTGTTCTAACTTAAAAGCGTAGCCCACTTAGTTTCAAGTAAAGCTTTGCATGATTTATGATGATGATTAGGGCATTAAGATGAGTTTCAAAGTTATGATTTGTCAAAGATATAAGCATATTGCCCTAAAAAGATTTTTAAGAAGGTCCTCGAGCTACTCCTATGAGTATCATAATTTGACTAAGTTATATTTTAAAGATTTTGTGAGATGACTTAGCACCGAATGTGACATTGAGGTGGGGTTCGGTAAGGAACCTTAGTAGCAACCCTTTGTCTCATTAACTATGTGTCATCATAGGAGTCCTTGTAGGCAAGGCTAGTGGATCCATGTAGGTCATTTATGTTAAATAAAGATGCATGTAAAATGACACGGTTCCACCCAATAAGTGGTCTTCCCGTGCTAATGTAGAGGGTTATGTTGGATTCCATGTAATAGCTCACATGGTCTTAAATGTTGGTTAAGGTCTTCTCTCACAAGTTTATGAGTCTATGATACGATTCCTTTATATGTGATTTCTCATGTATTGGCTCTTATTCATATTGAGTGGTATTCCTACAGTTCCCCAGACCACCCGGACGATCGGAGTATTGTGCATGCTTAAGCTTATCTTTATGTATCTTTACTACTCATGCATATTTATATGTTTTACTTATGAATGATGCCATTAAAATTTTATGCTTGCATTGTATCACACGTACTTAGTACATTCTAACGTACTAACACACACTTTGCCTACATGATTTAACTATGCAAGGACAGGCACTCCTCCACCGGATCGCAGCTAGTTTTTGGCGTTCGGAACTAGTACCTTTATTGTGGTGAGCCCTTAGTTTGGGACTCTACCGTTATGTATTCTACTATTATCATTTTTCAACTTTGCCCTTAGTATTAATTATTCTAGAATTAAGAGACACATATATAGATAAAAATTTAATTAATTATAAGGAATATATTAGTCAAATAATACTTTTCATTAATTTTTTTCTTAAAAATCATGTCAAACCTTATCATGACAACTAAATGAAATGGAGAAAGTACTTTTAAACCTCCTTCATATTGGGCCCATGCTGATACGGGCCCTACACCCCTAGTGTTATATGTACTAGTGGCAAACGTTGTTATTATTCTTTCTTAATTTATGTGATTTAGATAAAATTTAGAGAGTCAATAATTTTAATTTATATTTTTAAAATTTCTTAATTATTTGAATTTATAATATTTTTAAGTAATTTTTAAATAATACATATTACTCCTTTCATCCAAATTTATGTGGCCCTAATAGAATTTTGAGAATTAATCAAACATTTTATATGTCTTTTAAGTATTTAAATTATCAATTATTATAGTCACAAGAGCCCATGCTAGCATGGACCCAACACATATTTTTTATATCTCGATTTATGTAACATTGGTAGATATTTTATATTTTTTTTATTTTTAAGTTGTCAATTATTGCGATTTATAGCACATTTTATGTTATTTTTGAATAACATATATTATTCTAATTTCTATTGCACAAATACAATTTTGAGAGTCAATTAAAATTTATATCTATTTTTAAAATATTTTAAATTATTTATAGCTGAAGCAGCTGGAAAAACGATTTATCAGGGTAATACTGTAAAATCAAGCAGTTGAAGCGGACACATAAATGGGTAGTTGCTTTTAAGGAAAATAATTTTTTACGGATAATATTGTAATATCATAGTTGAAGTAGATAAACAGATAATTAATAGGTAATCGGCAGCTACTTTTGGGAGAATAATTAATCAGGGGTAATATTATAAATTTATAGCTACAACAACTAAAGGAGCAATCAATAGAAATGATAGAGTGAAATTAAGTAGAAATATAAATAGTCACTGCAAAATTAAGCAGACATGTTAATAGTCACTTGTCTGCTTCAAATAGTAGAAGTAGGCACGACAACCCTAAGCTACTCAAATAAGTGACTATAAAAATTTGAATAAGAATCTAATTTTAACTGGAAAAAAAGATATGCTAATCACATTTAAAAATTTTTATTCATTTATAGTATGGACACAACTTTTTTTTAAGTGTTTATAATTTGATTTAATTTATTTTTTATCTAAAAAGAAATTTTATCGATTACATCTTGCTATTCTTATTTCAAATTTAGATCGATCTTTCACATTCTTTTGTGGGACTTTTCCAATTTTTTAAGATTTAAACAAATCTATGTTTAATCATAATTTTTTTTATATATCTTTTAAATATTGTGAATTGTCAATTATTATGACTTATAGTACTTTTTACGTAGCTTACAAAATGTATAAACTTCATTTCAAAAAATTTGAAGATTCTATGAGCAAATGTTCGATCAAACTTAAATTTGTTGACTCTCAAAAAATAAAAAAAATACCACATAAATTGAGACAGAGGAAGTAGCTTTTTTATTACAAATTGTTTTAAAATTTGTTCTTTCTTTTCACATAATTTTTAAAAGTATTTATTAAGAAACTCTTATATTATAAAAAATATTTAAGGTGACACTCTTTGCCTATAGGTGAAATTCGGGACTCAAACCTACAGAACTCTATCCTCCTTGAATTCTTTGTCGTTGAGTCATATCTCTCACATATGTCTATTCATTCAATGCATGTATTTGAGTCTGGTGTGCATCATTCTTGGCATTAAGTCTTAATTCAACGTATGCATATGTCTCGTGATGCATTCATCAACATATTTAGGTATCCCTTATAACACTTACAATTCAACTTAGTGAACCACATCACCAACAGCTCATACAGAGTTTGAAACAATTAATCCATAGAGAATGTCCATTATCAATTTTTTTCCAAAATCAAATTCAATTGTTTGTTGCTTCAAAAGGAAAATTCTATTTTTGTTGCTTCAAAAGGAAAATTCTATTGTTCATCGTAAAAGGGCAAAAATACACGATCTCTCGGAGATTAGCAATTTTTAAACATTTAATTACATAATGTCCCTCCTCGTAAATAATACACATCTAGAGGGATGTAATTGAGAATTATCCAATTGCCTGCCGTTCGATTATTTGAAAATAAACTAACCCAAAGAACTTCACAATTAGTAAGGTTGTCGAGTCGGAGTTTGCTCAATCTTGTTATAACTTAACAATCAAAAAACTCTACGTAAAACTTCAGCCCCTTCGAGTTGGATGTCCGGCAAGCAGGGAACACTCTGACTATGCTCTAGCACTGACGCTAGGCATGGATTCTTTTTTATTGAAGGAACATGATAGAAGAGAACCAGAACCATATCTTTTATATTTGTGTCAAAAAGAAAGTACTTTTCTAAAAATATAATATAACTAAACCACAAATGTACTATAAATCACAATAATTATAAAATTATTTAAATTTTATCAGTGTTACATAATTTGGGGCAAGGAGAGTAACATATATTATTTAAAATTTATGTAAAATATATTACAAATTACAACAATTAATAGTGTAAAATTTTTAAAAAATGAATAAAACTTTGATACTCTCAAAATTTTGTGTGTGACTTAAATTGTAATAAAATAAGTGACATATATTATTTAAAATTAACATAAAATATTCTATAAGTCACAATAATTAACAATTTAGAAAATATATATAAAAAATCTACTGATAACATAAATCCAGATAAGAAAATAAATATTGATCTTGTGTTAGCAGAAACTCTTATAACTAGTGCGTAAGTATATACATAGACACATGTCGTCTATAGCAACAAAATCAAATAATAAAATATAATTAAAATATAGGCCCAAAACTCCAAAATCTACCATACTCATTTTCAATTAGGAAAGTGCGGAGCTTCTTCATCTTCTCCATTCAACTACTTCATCTCCTTTCTTCTCTCCTAATTTCTTCAGCATCAATCTGTATTTTGGGTTTTTTTCTCTCAATCTTTTAAGGATACAATCTGATCCATTCGAGAAGTATTCCAGCTCAAATGTGTAGTTTTTTCAGATCCAATTTCAAAGGTCTCGATCTTAGCTTGTCAGGTCAAATGCTATCTTTAATGTCTTCATCGTTTCTCCTATTCTGATCAGCTGTTTTAGCAGCAGTTCGCAGCTGAGGGAAGATAAAAGAGGTCCAGCGCATTGCTCTTAATCAATTACCTAGATTTTTTAAATGGATTATCTAGCAATTCAATTATTTTTTGGGACGATTAACAAAAAGTATAAGATCCAGGGTTTTGAGTTTCTATTGAAAGAGTTGCAACTATTAATCCAATTTGTAAGAAATCTTTATGTTTGTTTGTATGTTCAATAGTTTCATCAGATCCTTTTTCTCTTCCACTTATTATTATAGTTAGAAGTGATTTTTATGCTTAATATTTTTATTTATCTTTTTCCAACTAAGGAAAAGTAACTTCTTGATCTTTCTTTCTTGTTCTAAGAATAAAGATTTTGCCTTTGGTATTTTTTTTTTTTTTGACAAATAAAATTGCTGGACATTTATGCCCTCTGTGCAGTTTTACTTTCTGAAGCAATGACGGACAATTACGCCCTTTTGTGTGTTCGATTTTATTTTGTAAATATTAGATGGAGAAAAAGATAAATATTAGATTAAAAGAAAGTTAATCACGTAGTTCTACTTTTCCTAAGTTTCTGGGGTAATAGGTAGCACTACTTCCTTCACTTTTTCACCCACCCAATGGAATTACAGAAATTAGAAAAATGGAGAAAGAAATTATCTTTTGGCGCTTAATTTTTTAGGCATTTGGCTTGAATTTGAGAATAACCACTACATATATGAGAAGACAAGATGAAAAAGTTTTATCCCTGCAAAGTGAAGCATAATTTCTAAAACTGAACAAGAAGATGAGGTATGTATCAGTCCCCCTCGAGTCATATGCTTTCCTCAAGTCAACTTTCAAGAAACATCTAGGAGAAAATCCTTTCCTAGAGTACCACTTTAGTAATTCATGACTAAACAATATATTATCAATGATTGACCTACCTTCAATGAAAACTGATTGGGAGGGGCTGATAATAGTATTAATTACTTCATTCATCCTATTTGTTAAGACTTTTGAGATGATCTTATAGATGGTGTTGCAATAGCCAATAGGTCTATAATCCTTAATCGTAGTAGGGGCAGGCACCTTTGGGACAAGTGTTATTGTAGTTCTACTGAATGATTTCAAGAGCTTACCTGTGTGAAAAAAAAAATTTCACAATCAATATTACATCTGTTTTGATTATGTTTCATTCGCTAGTGTAGAACTCAATAGAGAAACATCTACTCCTGGTGATTTATCAATTGACATATTATGGATTGCATAGAGAATCTTCTTTTCTGTGAATCTCCTACATAAGAGTAGTTTTCTGTTGAATAGACATGCAAGGACCTCTCTTGATCACCTCTGAGTTTACATATGGTACTCCATCTGTTGTAGTACCCAACACATTGGAGAAGTTGATAAATTCTTGTTTAACTAAGCTAGGGTTTGATATTTTCACTCCTTGATCGTCATAGACTGATGTGATAACATTCCTACTTGCTTTGATCTTGCACTGATCAAGAAAAAAAACTTTGAATTAGAGTCCCCACAAGCAATCTAGGTAGCTCTAGATTTTTGTTGTAGTGCTTTCTCTTCTACTAAGCTCCATTTGTGCAGGTCTTGTAAAAGAATCTTTTCTTCCTCTATCAATTGCTGATTTAGTGGAGCTATAGCTAGCTTGTCCTATGCAATCTCTAGTGCCTGTCTAGTTTGTTGCAAATGTCTGGCATAGGAAGCTAGATGATAACTTAGATCCTTTCGGTTGTTCCTTAAAGTTCTTAGCTTGAGATTCAATTGATACATCCTAGTTCCATTATAACTTTGGGCCCAAGTGTTTGTGACAATCTCATCAAATTGAGGATGTTCCAGCATAGTCTTGAATAAGTTGAAAGGCTTTGGCCTTGTTAGTATAGATGGTGTGCAATGAATTAGCACTGGTGAATGATCAGATACACACGGGGCAAAATAATCAGCCTCAACATTTCCATGCTCCTGTAACCATTCATTATTCCCCAAAGCCCAATCCATCCTTAAGTATACCCTACAATCCAGCTCCAGTTTTTTGCAGAATGAATAGAAACAACCTTTGGATCTTAGTGGACTGAGATGTAAGGAATCAAGACAGTGCCTGAAATCTTGAGCTTTCGTAGGTTTCACAGGGGAACCAAACTGATTATTTGAGTTTAGTACTGAATTAAAATCACCACTTAGCACCCAAGAAGCTGTGATAGTGGCTCCCATCCTTAGTAGAGCAAACCATAATGTAGTTCTTTCAGCACCGATTCTTGACATAAACAACAGTAACATAAGCCTTGAAAGAACCAGAAGAATTTTCTACATGGCAGTATATAAATTGCTCATTTGTATCCAGCACCTGCACCTGTATAGTCGTTCTCTAGACCATCCAAATTCGACCATTGACAGCCTTTGAATAGTTACACTTATAGTTCCATCCATGCGCCACTTTATTTAGAATAGCTTGGACCTCATGTTGCTTGACTCTAGTCTCTAGACACCCTAACAAATCAATCTTATACCTATTGAGAAAGAGTTTCAGCTCTTTCTGCTTGAGTGGTTGATTTAGCCCCCTCACATTCCAAGTAGAAATGATCATGATATGTTGGGTGCTACACCCAGATCGACTAGTACCTCTCCCAAGTTTGTTATACTCATCAGTGGTGAGTATTTATTTGTATCTCTAGAAGTACTAGTCTCACCTGGCTAACCCACCATAACATTAGTACTATCTTGGTCTAATCTAAGACTAGAGCCATTTAAAATTTATTTGTCTCCAGATTCTCCTTCACACTGTTTTAGACCTGTCTTTGCTTGCCACCCCTGACGCACAAGTCTCCGGCTTCTTCTCTTCCTTCTTTTCCTCCTTGGAATCTCGTTAAACTCTGCCTATGTTCCTTATCTTGATGGTGGTCTCTACACTCCTCTGATTTATGACCAAATATAAGACAATGTATGCAGAACTTTGGCTTTCGGTCATCGCCAAATGGCTGATGAAAAGTGCCCAATGGTGTCACCATTTCAATGGATTTAATTAGAGGTTGAGATACATACTTCTACACACACAAAAGCATAAAAATGTGCTCCATACTATTTGTGAATTGGTCTGTGTGCATTGGTCATACAATGCCACTAGCAATCTTACTCAGTGCATCACATGACCAGTAACCAACTGGTAAACCTAGGTGATCCATAGAGGAATAGAGGTAATACGATTTGGGTCGAATTCGAAATCGATCTCCCATATCTGGACCACAAAGGGCTTGCTATGGAAAGTATATAGGCCATTGAGCAGGACCCTATACGATCCTCCGCCGAGTTGAATCTAAAAATAAAATACCCAGAATCATGTGCTAGAATCTGGGGTTTTATCTCACAACTCCAGCTATTTCCTACATATTTTCCCATTGATTTCAGGTAAGGCGTATCTCCAATAACATACCCAATCAGTGAGTCTTGTCAATAGTCCATCTGCTCCTTCAGATCTTCTTCACTAATAGTAACATAAATGTTACCCTCTTTTGAAGACGGAGCTATGTAGGAGAGTGACCCTATCCTATCTTCCTGTTCTCAGCAAATTCCTTCTTTATTACTGGAGGGTTTGTTGTTATAGTGATTTTTGAAAATTGTAACCCCCTGTTAGGGCATGAGGTTCCAAAAGTCTTGAGATACATAAAAGTCGGTGAATCTTCATCCATGCCACTGTCCTTAACCTCTTCTGGGATAGATCAAAATTTGGGAGGAAGGAAACTACCAAAAGTAAGGGATGGTGGTGTGTATCTAGCGCCATCTTCGGGTGCTGCCATCTTCCCCAATGACCGGTTGTCTTTCCAGTGAAAGTCATTTGCATTTGCAAAAGGAACACGTTTGCAACCTTCCTAAAATACAAGTCTACGTATTCTTCTTAACACCTTAGCTTATATAAGTTTACGAAAAAGCATTGTGCGCCTTCAAAATTTGGACATTTCCTAAATAAAATGTATCTTTTATATCTTAACTCTTTAATCTTCTAGTACTGCTTCATGGTTCAATTAATATTAGAACGAGAAGCAATAAACTCTTATATTTTATGAACATGCTAATATTACATATTGCATTTTGGTAGGATTCTGCAAATCAATGGCACCGGGTGGACGTGCCTTTAATCAAACTACACTTACAGGGAAAACTATTCAAGATACTCAACCATTGGATGAATCAAATAACCTTACTCCTGCTGTTAGTATAGGTAATGTGTTTATTATATTTATTAGGATTAAATGATTTAGTTATTTTTCAAGTTGAACCTTTTTCTAAATGGATAGGTATTGTGATCTACACTATAGAAATCCAACGACATTTATGTAATATGTGAAACTTATAATCAATGGACATGATATGAATGATTAAAAAAGATGCTATTAGCTCTTATATATTCTCTTTTGACCCAAAAATTTCAGTTGTCTTAATCTTTCATTTGTACCTTACTGTCATATATGCAATCTTTTTAAACTTTAGGTGGTACTTTGAACTAACTCTTTTTCATCAGATAATTCCACTAGAATCAAGAGTTGCGTGGCAAGACTAGAGGAAAAGGTCTTGAAAAAAATGAAGAAGGCTATAGGAAGCAAGATGAAAATAGAGATCCCAGTAGGTAAAGGAAGTGGAAGGAACTCACAAGAGAGGACAAAGATGCAGCACTAATTAGATGCCATGTAAGGATTCTATACTCTTGTAAATTTATTACATGGTAGGGATTTAATTGAGTTCTTTTTTTGGTACTGCTATTATTCATCCATATTTTTTTGTCAAACTCCTTGACGATATCTATCTCTGTAGATTATCTAGTATAAGTTCATTAATAGTCTCTTTCGCTTTATTATCTATTTTATTGACAACTGACAAGAATTTTATCATCAACAATCAACAGCTAGAAAACAAACAACTAGCGGATATGCTATTGGAGGTATACATTCATCTCATCAAAAACATATGGAGCTATAAATACATTAGTGGACCTGTGTGATAGTATTTCATATTTTGTAGAAATTATTTCTTTCCATAGAGCATCATTTTCATTGTTCAACCTTTGTAACCGTTGCTCTATTATGTCTTATCTGGATTCTAATGCCTAAGCCTCTAAGGTACGTGGGAAGAATGATCTTAAGCTATCTGACAAGAAGAATTTTGTGATTTTTGCTATTTCCTTTTCATAAAGTTTCTGCTTAACTTACCAATTCACGATATTACCTCACTGGGAATAGGAAAGAGTAACATTAGGTATGTAAGTAGGCTGTCAAGAGCTCTATTTATGAGTATGAATAATTTTTCTTTAATTGCAACCTATGCTTTTCTAAGGGAACTTGTGTATGTTAGCAAATGTGATTATCATTATTTTGAAATGAAAGGAATTTTGATGGCTCTGTACATTTCTTCAAAACATACTTATTTTAGCAGGCGTTTGAGATTAATCAGGATGAGCATTACATGAAAGATAGTTGTGGGGATATTCTGAAAATAGAACTCGACAGTGGCGCTACAAGTTAAAAAAACTATTTGAAAGTGCACGCTATGAGGAAGAAGCTCGTAAAATTGAAGTGCCAGAGCTGACACCAAAAAATTGGAATAGGCTTTGTGATATGTGGATCAATCTAGAGCATAAGGTAATTTATGTTCACACTATTCTTGTTGTTATTCCAGTAATGATATTTATATTTGTTTTTTGTTGAAACGATGTGACATAAACAAAGTCAGTTGATCTAAGCTTAAATCTAATCATTTCATGGGATCAAAAGCATTTGTAGCGGCGCGTGCTGAAATCGTAAGTTATACCATTATTATTCTTTTTACTAGAATATTTTTTTGCAAATAATTGATTAATTTTATTCACCAAGTAAGCTTCCGGTGCAAACAAAACAGAACAGGACTGAGCTTCAACAACCTCAGACAACTCCTATCTACTGCTTTCCTTATACATAAGTTATTTTCTAAGTAGGATAACAATTAAAACTAGCTAATTATTCATTCAGTCTATTGTACATATTCCTTCCATGATATATCTCCTGTATGATGGTCTTCACAATGTCATTTTCACTTCGCAGCTTCTATTTGAAAAGTCTTAGCATTTGTCTCTTGCCAGATGTGATAGACAAAACTGGCCATAGTCATTCTATAAACTTCAACAGGTGTTTTTCCCTTACAATGTGAACTCTGCTAATCTAATACTTGTCTTGTTACTCCATGCCAAACTAGCAGTCACTTCCAAACTCCGACTGATATTATGCATTCAAACATCACGTGTGCTATAGTTTTCATCATTGCATTGAGAAGAGACACTTTGCATCTGCTGTCATCCACCTTCTATTTAAGAAAATTGTCTTTGGTAAGCAGCTTCTCGTGAATGACCAAGAAAGATATATTCATTTTGGTGAACCCCTGTTGTTGCGAACTAATCTTCTCGAAGGTACCTTTTGGAAACACTCCTCTTAGTTGCTTGCACATTTTGTGGATAGAGAATCTTGGCATTTGCATTATTTCTACTTCTCCACATTCTGCAACTTTCATAGTCTCCTTTGTTTTAAGGATTTTTTTGCTTAACCATGAAGCATTTTTGGTCTCCATATTCCACACATTTCTGTCTTTCCCATAATAAGCATGGATCCATTGGACACAGAACTCTTCCTTTTATGAGCACGGATTCCATAATAACCTACTGATGGCTGCCTTATTCCATGTTAATATGTCCAGAATATTAAGATCACTTGCTAATTGTGGGCAGCACAATGTAATACATGCAATTAGTTTTTTTTTTCAAATCTCAGCCCCATAAGTCTATAGAAAGCTTCTATGCAAGACATCAATCATCTTTGTAATATTTTTAGGTAGTAGAAATATTTACGCCCAGAAAGTTTAGAAAATAGAACACTCTTTATAAGTTGTACTCTCCGAGCATAGGAGAGAACTTAGTTGTCCAAGAGGTGATCATCCCCATCATTTTGTCTAAGAGAGATTTTCATTGTGCTTCTGTAGTCTTTTTTGTGCTTAGAGACACTCCTAGATATCGTATATGTAGTTCTCTTTTTGAGAATTCCAAGTCCTCTAGGATTGCACCTTATCCTTGTAGTTGCACTCCTCCAGAGTACATTGAACTGTTGTCCAGATTTTCTCTCAGTCCAGAAGCTATAGAAAATTCTTTGAAATAGTTACTTAGGAGCTGCATAGACCTAAATATCATCTCTATAGAACGACAGATCATTAGCAAATTCCAAATGGGTAAGGTTTAATTTAGCACATGAGGTGGTAACTAAAGTTTAGATTCTCCTGAACTGTTCTTAGCAGCCTGGTGAGGTAAAAACCAACAGAAGGGCAAAATAGGGTCTCCTCATCTTAATCATTTCTTAGCTTGAAAAGACTTTAATACTATTTCAATTGTTTATTTTATTCCACAGGGTGAAAATAAACCTGAAAAGGTAGAGCCAGATAAAATTGAGTTCTACAAGCATACTCATTGGATGGTTGAGAAAGGATGATCATCTTTAGAGGCTGAGACTCACTATGTAAGAAAATTAATATTTTTTTCATAACATACATTGCATTTGTCCGATTAATATTCTTCAGAAGTTGTGTCTATTCCATTAAATAGTGTTAATATTTTTATGCAGAACAACATGATTGATTTGAAAGATCTATATACCTCGGGAGTCCTTCATGACTATTGATGAAATTGTGGATACTGTACTTGGTTCAAAGTCGGGGTATATAAAAGGACTTAGTTATGGTCCAAAAACCTAATATGACAAGAGCTACACAAAGGAAAATGACAGAGTTAGAAGACTCCCTTGGAAAGGCAAAACAAGAAGCTGCGAGTGCCCAACATGATTTACAGAAGAGACTAAATGCCACTGAAACTGTGGTAGAAAACCAGCAATCTCAGATACAAGACTAGCAGTCTCAAATATAAGCATTAAATTCTCAATTGGATACTGTAGTGGCACGCGAAAAGGAAATATTTAGAAAAATGCAACATTTTGCTCGTTCATCACCTTCAAGATTAGAGATACTCAGACTTATATGTTAAGTTCTATTTGATTTTGTTATATATATTTCTTAAATTGATAAGTTCTTTTATTCTTCAGCATTAAGGGCTATGCTGGCTGCCTCCAAAAACTGTTACAAGACAGGAGAGAACTGAAAAAAGAAAAATACTTATGAAGAGCCGATGAAGTCCACTAACTAGATCTCCTATTATATGTCCTGCTCCTTGCGCCAAAAGCCTAAAGTAGTAATTACTTTCCATTTAATCTTCTACATTGAACACTTCTTTCCTTTAAAAATTCTCTGATTCCTTTCTTTTCATATAATCTACTAGATACATGCTAGAATTATTCTCACTACCTTTTCTGGCTCTTGTTGCCACCCCTTTTGATCCAGCAACTTAGGAGGTCAGAGTTGTGTCCAATACTTATTCACTATGCTTGTAAACATATCCCACACCTGAGAAGTTATTTTACAATGCATGACTAGATGTTTGTTAGTCTCCAGAGCCTCTTTACAAATAAGGCATTTGGATGCTATTTGCTACCTCTCTTTTAGATTGCCTCATGGGTCAGACAACTTTTCCTAGAAAGCAACCAAGTGAAGTACTGCAATTTGGCAAGATCCATACTTTTTCAAATTGTGTTCCAAATTTTCCCTGCTTTATGCTTGGAATCCAAAGACATGCCTAGGTAAGTTGTTGGGAGCTCTCCTTAATTGAAAAAATACCAGTCTTTTCTCCAATTTACTTTGACACCTGAACATGCCTCAAAGACCACCACGACCACTCTTAGATAGCAAACTATTTCCTACTCAGCTTCATAGAAGACCACCGAGTTATCTGCATACAATAAATGTGTCAGTTCAATAGTATCATTTATCATATTCTTTATGATTCGAAAACTCTCTACATAACTATATGTGTTCTTCTTCTGTGATTTTTTTAAACATCCAAGACGTTTAGAGATGGTCTCCAGTTTTCTGTCTCTTTGTACAAATTTTGAAAAAAAGTTCATAATTGCATTTCTGATTACCACAAGATCTGAAGACAATTTCCCATTTATCACTAAAGATTCTGTAGTATTGTTTCTTTTGTGGACTGTAGCCATTCTGTGGAAGAACTTTGTGTTCTTGTAGAATATAGTATCTAACTTTTTATATTTTTTAATGATGCAGCGGAAATTGAGGTCTATCAGAATGCCAACTTGAGGTATATTTCTATTTTTATTTTGCCAACTCAAACTCCATGTTTAACAAGTTGGAGTCTCTATCAATTAATTTATATCATAATATACAAGTTAATACAACAACAACAACAACAACAACATACCCCAGTGCCTTAAAAGGCTCCCGCTCATTGCAGGGTGAGGGGGGGTCGG
>JAABOM020064015.1:0-42528 GCA_011800125.2 Solanum clarkiae | reverse complement strand
AAGTATGTAGGATGCAATGCAACAATAGATAGGCATCATAATCAAAATGCATAATATTAAGCAATAGGCATAATATAACAATATGAAATATATGATCAATGCTTAAGTAAATCATGCTTAAGTAACTCATACTTATATAGGATATTATATGTGTAGAAGAGACCAAGCTAGATTTCAAGGTACAAACCCCTTGGTTGGTTGATGATAGTTTCATACCATCACCCTAGCAGTGTGGTACAAACCCCTCACATGGTTGATGATAATCACACCTTACCACCATGGTAACGAAGTACAAACCTCTCACATGGTTGATGAGTACAAACCCCCACTTCGGTTACCGGGGCTCTTGTTCCCTCGGATCGGGTATGGTCTAATGCAACACTTTATATAGATTATATCATATACATAATCCCATTTCATCATCATATAGTCTATCATATCATATCTCATGCTTTGGACCTTCAACTCCTCAAGAAACCACATCCGGACATTTTATCAAACACTTAGAGGGTGTGTAATGCTAGTATAAAACCATGAAATAATGAAATCAAAAAAGAAATTCCATTGTAAAACCATCAGTCATAACCTTACAACACTCTCAAGCAACATACATCAAAACCCCTCCTCAAATCTTATAATTGATCAAAGGTTTATAGCTCAAAACATAGCAAAACAGTCACAATTTCATGTAGTTTTAACATAGTGTACAGTGAATTGACAATGAGAAAGATTCATTTGTAAATCAACTTTAAATCATGCAATTTCAGTAAAAGGAGACTTGGGTATCATAGATGAAAGGAACCCATGAAAGAAACCAACATACCTTGCCTTTGGAGAACCCTTGAAGAAGATTGGAAATAGAGACTTGAAGCTTGAATGAAATCCTTAAGATTGGTCTTGAGCTTTGGGACTTGAATTTAGGGTGAAATATGAGTCTGGGTGTTTAGGTGACTATTGGGTAATGTTTAGGATTATATGAGGGTGAAATAAGGCTAAGTATAGGTAAAAACACATCTGGGAACACTTAGGCCCAAGATCCAAAAGCCTTGGACCGAGATAAAAATCACTGGCAATAAAATATACAAGTCCACATCTAGCCTGTGATGTGGACCTGTCGCAGAGGCAAAATTAATACATATCTGCGACAGCTGCGCGTGGCGGCACTGTCAGGGATCGATTCTGGATAAGAAAAATTATGAAAAAATAATTGCTAATCATTTGCTCTTAATTCAGGGTTTGACCCTTTTTCCTCTAATTTTGACCCCCTGAATAAGAAGATAAAGTCAAATTTTTGATATCGTGCATGGATTTTGAGATATATGAAATTTAAAATTTTGAGCACTCTGAGGCACATTTTTGGGCACTTTTTGGGGTCTTCAGTTATCATGTTTTATTTGCCTTGGCAAGTAGAGCAAAGCTACCCAGGGGGTGTCATGGCCATTCCACCTCACCAAGGGGGTGTCATGCCTTGGATTTCAAGTTGTAGCTACTTGGTCTCTATGGGTTACAGTCTCCTCCCAGAAATGTATTATGTTTCTATGCAAGTTGAATGATTTACAAGCATACTTTACTTCAAGCATTGATCATGCATTCCATATTGAGATTATATTTATCTATTGCCTATGGTTATGCATTTTGACTATATTGGCATATGTCTTGTTGCATTCCATCCTAGATACTTAGTACATTCAAACATACTAACTCATAATCTATGCCCACATGATATCACCATGTAGGAACCAAAGCTCCTCTTGATCATCCTCCACATAGCTAGTAAGATACTTTGAAGACAAGGTTTGGTGAGTCCTCAAGTTCGAGGACATTATCTATTTTCTCTTGTTATTTATGACTTATGCTGAACACTTGATGTTATGAGGTGAGCCAGGAAAATGTATTTGCTCCCGCTCCATTCAAGTTAGAGGTGTATGTTGGATATTGTGATGTTTTTTTTTTGCTATGAGCTTGACTCTTTACACCTTGATTATGTCCAAAGCTTTCCCTTAGTCCCGCTTCCCTATTTATCCAAATCTCTTGTGATTGTGGTTTATTTTACTTTCGCGACCAAGGATGTGTGAATGATATGTCAAAAGGCTTATTTGGGTTGTCTTTGGACTTCCCATTCACTGGGTCATGTCTAGGCCCTAGACTTGGATTGTGACACGGCATCTCCCCAAGTGCAATTTATGATACTTGCCACATGTTGGCTTACCCAATGGACCTTGAGCCACACTTCTTGGACTGAGATCTATGGGCTCCAACATTCTGGGACCTCTGATCATTTATGACTCTTGGTGCAGGTGCACTAGCAGATGATGGTGCTAGAAATCGATTCTCATTTCCTTTATTTCCAACCTCATGGCTGGATGTTTTTGCTTTCTTATTTCTGAATTCCTCTTTGTCATGTTGTCTCTCCTCATCAGCTTGTTGCACAAAAGTCATCAATCTCCCAATATCCATATCACTCACGAGCATAGCTCCTCTCCCATCTCTCTTTGGCCCTCTATTCAACCCATCAACATACATCCCCGTCCTCCCCTGCATATCTGCAACCATATCTGGAGCATAGAGAGATAATTATGTAAACTTCAGCACATACTCTTGCACAGTCATAGAGCCCTGTTTCAAGTTCAAGAACTTTCTTACCTTCGCCTCTCTTCTTTCCCTAGGGAAGAAACTCCCCAAGAAAGCTTCCTCGAACATAGACCAAGTCATCACGAGGGGATTCTGTCCTCTAGCCTTCTTCCATTGTTCATATCAAAGTCCAACCACACCCTTTAGTTGTAAGCAGCCAGTTCCACTAGGTCAGCATCAGCCACATGCATCATTTGGAACACTTTTTGTAGCTCCTCCACATAGTTCTCAGGATCTCAGTGGATGCAGACCTTGTGAACTCAGGCGTGTTCATCCTCAAGAATTCCTGAACTCTAGAAGTATCATAGGCATCCTGTCGGGCCGCTCCTTGTCTTGGAGTAGGTGCTGTGACAGCCTAGGCTAGAGTTTGGATAGCCTAGCAAAGCTCAGCATTGGAGATCTCATCTTGTAGGGGCTGCTCAATAAGGATAGCTTGTTCTATGGGATCCTCATGTCCTTGAGGCTAAGGTGGATTGACATTATGTGTGGCAGGACATCCTCTACCTCTGACAGCTCTTCTATGGGGCATGATCACAATTCCGCAATGCGCAAAGCACGAATTAGAATAGAACTTTTATAGAGTATAACTCTATAGCATGATTCAGAACATGAACGAAGGGAAATAATTTTTAATGTCCTATAACCTCCTGCTTATTGAGTGTGGTCGACAACACACCCAAAAATAAGACTCTATTAGATACGACATTATAGACTTCCTAGGACACTTGAACTCGTGCTTGATACCAAGTTTGTCACACCCTGGGAGGGGACCCAAGATGTGGCCAACACCTAGAGACTATTGCTAGTCCCTAAGCGAACCACTTGGCCTCATCACATTCATTCAATCAACAATCTTACTAATCAGCGGAAGATAAAGGAGAATAAATAGGCATATCTCATCATCTAGTCTCAATTAATAATATAATGAAAGGCTAGTAGAAAGAAACTAGCTCACAAGTCCCAACATCAACATTCAACTATAGTCTACGAAGTCTTTATCACTATTAGGTGGTGCTAATGATAGACCCATGTCTACCTCAATCAAAATAAAAGTTAAACAAATCAAACTCTAAGGCAAGATGAAAATAAGTAATGAATCCTCCAAAGTAGGGGAAGCTCACTAATCTGCTGAACGTCCAAAGGTCCTTAACGATGCGCCTGCTGATAACCTTCTATCCCACGTATCTACATCGTAAAATAATGTAGCACGAGAGTAGCGTCAGTACGTGGAATATACAGTATGTAAAATAGCCTAATGAAACTGAAATAGGTAGAATAATATAGAAACAACAACCGACTCGAAATAATAACAATCAACATGTCAAATGTCTATCTAAAGCAAGAATAAACGGTAGACAAGTGACCCATCAACCAATCAACTCGTCAATAAAATCAAACTTATCTCAGAGGGGTGCATCTCAAAGGGACTCATCTTATCATCTCATCATCTCATATCTCACCTCATCTTATCTCGACTCAGATTACTCAGTTTGAGAACATTTTGGGAGTTTCTCTTATATGAAAATAATCACTTATGAGCCAATGATTATACAAAAATCATGTTGATGTTGCCACAACAATCCTATACTTGCCAGGTAGAGAATGAACTGAAACCACACGGACAAGTCCAAATGGAGCCACCAATCTAGAAGTCCTCTATGATTTCAGGGACTTCTAATCAGAAGAAACCTCAACATGAAGTGATGTGATGTTCCTAATCCTCAGCTACATTTAGCTACGTAGTTTGACGAGTTTGAATTGGGTTGACTCTTACTCTTTTGGTACTCGATATTCCTTTCATGACTCAATGCTAATAAAAAAATCCATCCAATCAAATTATCTCAATCAGCCTCATGGAGGCACTATCATTCAATTAGTCTCATAGAGACTCTAATAATCTCATCCATCAACATCTCAATCAATAGCTCAAAGCTTAGAATAATTATTGGGGAATAATCGAATAAACAATCATTAATGTTCATTTATGATGGCTCAATGGACTATCAAGTTCTATCAACTCATCATCATTCTCACATCACAATCATAATCACAATCGACATTCTCAATCAAGGCTATAGACTCAATCCCTATTTTCTGTCATGCATGTTTTTAAAAGTTAGCACATAGGGCTTATGCAATATCTTATGAAAATATTCAGTCCAAAAAAGTCAGTTTATGATGATCATCAACATATGAAAATACATGTAGAAATTATAATTTTTTTCAAGAAAATAATCAAGAATCATGCATCTAGACTCAAGAACCTGCACTCCCATCTAAGACCATCTACAGGGCACATGAGAGAACAATCTTATTCTTTTAGTTTAGCCTTACATACCTGGTATAAAGCTTTTCCAATCAACCGTCAAGAATTCTCCTTGAATTCTTCAATACAGCCTTTCTCTTCTTCTCTCTCAAGCCCTAGTCTTTCAAGTGTTTAGAAAAGGACTTAGAATTGGGTTCTAGACCCTTTATGCTCATCAAAACGACCTAATTTGATCATGTTTTGAGTTTAGGAAGGGTTGAGAATTGATCGAAATGCCCCTCAAATTAAAAAGAAAAAGTTCATCCCGAAAATGGCCAGTCCGGGACTCAGACTGGGCGCGGACCTGTGTATTTTTTTCAATCTTTGTTTCTGAACGAGTTTTCAATTCCTGCCGAAAAAATTAAAAAAAAATGTAAGTGTTGGTCCGCGTCCCTGGCGCATCGCGCCTTGGGCCGCACCAATACTGTTTCGAAATTAATTACGAAAAATTATTTTTTATCCGATGATTCTAAAATTCGAACGAGGCCATTTTCCCACTCAATTTTTCATGTTAATTGCATATCCGATCTCGAGTTCACGAATGGAGCATCGGAAGACGCGCTAAGCGCACATCTACATTCTAGGGGTATTTTGATAATTTTATCGGATGTTATAATTAAATTGTTTACTTAATTTTATGATGTCATTTCTATTAATTATTATTTAATTATTTCTTCATCTAATTCAACTATTAAATTAAAATATTACCTGTAGTAAATTATTTTTCTGTTCCTGACTATAACGTGTCTGCCTGATTTCACGGTGACTATTAACGTGTCTACTTAATTTTACTATACCATTCTTAGGATTGTCGTGCCTGCTTTAGCTGCTTGAAGTAAGCAGGTGACTTTAACATGTCTGCTTAATTTTACGATGGCTATTAAAGTGTATACTTAATTTTATTGTGTCATTCTATTAATTATTATTTAATTATTTTTTCATGTACTTCAACTATGAAATTACAATAAGGCGTCTTCTTAATTTTGTAGTGGCTATTAAAGTGTCTACTTAAACTTACTATATCATTTCTATGAATTATTATTTAAATATTTTTTTTATATACTTCAACTATGAAATTACATATTACCCGTGATAAATTATTTTCCTATGCCTGACTATAACATTTTAGGGTGACTACTAACATGTCTACTTAGTTTTAATGTGTCATTTATATTAACTATTATTTGATTATTTTTTTATCTACTTCAAATATGAATTATAATATTATCCGCAATAAATTATTTTTCCGTGTAAGAGTAATGTGTATTATTGTTGGCCCCACGCAACACTCTTTTCTCTTCATTCTTTATCTTTTTCTTGCTCTGCTTTAATCTCTGTGCTGCTATCTTGCCTCCATTTTCTCTGTGCGTCCAAGCATCTATCTTACACGTTTGTCCTCATATTGGTCTTCCTTGAAGGCCGACTTCCCCGCCTATATTTAACTCCATATTGTCAGAAAAATCTAGGGTCTTCGAGCATCCAGGTAAGGTGCTGTGTACTTTTTCTCTGTATTTTCAGTGTATTTTTGGATTTGCCACCATCTTGTTGCCTCGATGACATCTTGGGTTTCATTTATTCTCTTGAAAATTGCTAAATTATGGGGGTTTCTGGCATTCCCCTTTTCTCGATCCTTTTCAAAATTGACTGTATTCTACAGTTTACAGGTGAGGTGTTGTGTAGTTTCTCTCTGTATTTTCAGTGTATTTTTGGGTTTGCTGCTACCTTGCTGCCTCAGTGACATCTTTTGTTTCATTTATTTTCTTGAAAATTGCTAAATTTTGGGGGTTTCCGGCATTCCCCTACTATGAGGGATTATATTAGGTAAAGAATTGTTACTAAGTTCACGTGTTTGAATAGGTGGACATAAACCGAGTGAGGCAGGAACAGAACCAAAAGATATACTATTGTGCAATTGAACACCTCTTACATTAGGCAAAAAGTCCTTTTATGGAAATTGAATGACAATAGTTGTGTTATTAGCTAACATTTTACATACCAGGCTAGATAATAGTTTCCTCCGCCATAATAGATAATAGCTGTGATTATTAGGTTCTATCTTAAGGTAGTACATTATTTCCTTAGGAGCATTTCCTTGGTCTCAAGTTGGTTCCTTGAAGACTGACTACAAATAATGAGTCCACTGATCCCCATAAAAAGAACAAGGATACTGACAAGGATCTTGGCAGCACGATTGTCGATATGGAGGGGCTTCAAAATTGTCACGCCATCATTTGTAACTGTAACACTATGACCTTTGGCAGTTGACTGTAAAATTTTATCCTGCAAAACAACACATAAACAAGATACTATCAAACTACAATCCAACATCCTTTCAAGCAAAGTTGAAAGCTACATACTTTGAGAATGAGCTTACTATTCCCTTAGGTCCTAAGGTTGTCTTAACCAAGTCAGCAATTACCATTGCCCCTACAAAGGATGCCTAAATTTAAAGACAATGAATTCTTCAGTAAAGACAACAAATAATAGTGTTAGCTACATACTTTATGTTTTCTTTCATAGAGAAGGTAGAAAGTCATAATAACCTTTTCCATATTGTCTCAGACATTTTCATTATACATGGTAGTATGTTACTGGCCATAGAATTTAAAAAAATAAGCTAAATTTGTACATTTTTAGTGATATTTCGAATAATATGTACAAAATATGGGATGTTCTCTGTTAGGTCATATTGTGAAGAAGTTGCTCAACAGGGAAGAGGTTGTCTTTTCATAGTGTGTTTCTTCACTTCCTTAAAAGGCAAGAACACCAAGTATTGCTTGGCGAAAAAATATTTCACAAATACAAGCGTTGTGGTGGTGTGGTCACTGCTTCAGCCCCATCCATGACTGCTTCCACATGATTTCATCATGTCTATTGTTATTGTGAGAGGACATGCTTTAAATTTCAACTTGTTGAAGTGTGGCGTTTCTTTCAATTTAGCCAT
Organism: Solanum clarkiae; assembly: GCA_011800125.2. NCBI lineage: Eukaryota > Viridiplantae > Streptophyta > Magnoliopsida > Solanales > Solanaceae > Solanum > Solanum clarkiae. The sequence goes on along the minus strand of JAABOM020064015.1, from coordinate 34,648 downwards.
CATATAGTCATACGGCATATTTAGGTTTGTTAGCTCGAAATTAAAAGTTACAATGATTAAAAAACCAAAAATCACCTCAACGTTCTTGTACTCATGCTGTATTTGATCTGGGTTGATTGAAATGTCTGTAAAAATTGGCTTCATTGGGTTTGTTAGCTCGAAATAAAAAATTACAAGGCAGCAATGATTAAAAAACAACTTTGGCGCCTATTCGCTGAGGCTTGACATCTATTTTTAGCTTATGAGTCTGTGAAAGTTTATTTCGGCATAACAGAGGCCTAATTTCGCTGCCCTTGATATTATTTGATATACGTATTCCCCTAGGAAACAAAAAGGTAGTAAAAGTTTACTTCCAGATAGTAAAGGACTAAATTTCACCACCCTTGATATTATTTGATATCGAAATGTCACCTATAGTTTTCCCCTAGCTATATAAAAATTTTACATTTCTTTTCTCTGTGTTGAGGGCGCCATTTTTCTATGGTCGGGCCACTGTAGCTACGGTAGGTAGCGGGGTTGGTGTTTTCTTTAAGCTCTACACCGTGCAGGAACTCCTCATGGGAGTGAATCAATTCTTTCCAGCGTGCATTATCGCAGATCTCGGCAGTCGTGCTTTCTGGGCTAATACCGAATCTGCCGTAGAGGGCATTCATCAGGATCTTTAACACATAGGCTATCGTCTCATTACCTTCTTCGCGCGCCCTCAGCCTACTCTCAGAGAGAGAGCTAACAAAGTCTTTAAATGGGCTTCTTTCGCCCTTCTCAAAGAGGTAGCCCTGGGTTGGGACTTGTGGCTATACAATGATTATGTATGTTAGAGTCGGAAGTGATAATCTTTACTACTCGAAGATAGAAGTTTTAGAAAGTGAGCAAACTTTTTCAGCAATACATTAGTTTCTTAAGGAAGCAATTCCAGAGGACATCATATTGTGATAGGTGTGGTTAATTAAATGAGTACTTTGTTGGTCAAGTTGTAGTTTGCCTTAAAAATATTGCCATTTGAATGGACAGATGAGCATAAAACCCACTTAAAAGATAGAAGAGTGTTTTTGTATGTTGTTCTATAATCATTAGGTGATGTGAGAGAAAAACTAAGGCGCGAAAAGAGAAATGGGAAGATAAACTTAACCTTTAAAGTTATCGGACCACTTCCAAAAGTCTTATACATTATAATTTATCTTAAAATATAGAAGTTCAAACTGTTATTGAAGAGCTTGTTGCTAGGTGTTATTGGTAATTGTTGATGTATGCCATGAATCTGCTCTTCCTCGCTTCTAATATAAGGGAGTAGGATTAGGTTTCATTAACTATAATTGTGCTTGTATGTGAATAGGTTGTGATAAAATTACATACAATAAGCCTGACACTTACAAGATAAACAATTGAAGCTGGGAACAACTGAACAAAAAAACTTATTATTACTGTACTGTGTTGGTTAGGAATTTGGTTAGTTCAACAGCCTGCTTATCCCTGGTGGGGTCAATTGATACTGGAAGGACTACTTACTGCAAAAAACCCTTGGTCTTAAGGCTTCAGGTAATGGATTTAGTCAGTACAAGTGAAGTATTTACCAATTCCCTGTCGATTTACTTAATTGTGGGATTGTTGGCGACATAACTCTACATCAACTTTTTTTTCTAAAAAAAATTTGAATTTAATTTTGGATGTTAAAAATGTGTTGCTTCTTACGGTGAGCTGGTAGGCAGTTGTTGTGTCTGAGACCTCCCTTATCGGTGTGTGCACAGTATTTAAGTCGGAATTTTGGTTAACAACACCTAACTGCTGCATATTTGTGTTTGATTGATTAAAATATGATACACGCTCATCTGTTTGCTTTGCATTCTTGGTCTATCAACAACTCGAGTTTCCAGCAGCAGTAATAGGTTATTACTGATTTCATTCAGCATGTCTTGCTTCAATGTTACAGCTCATGGAAAACCTGGATGGAGCAACCACATTTTGCGCGCTCAACATCGATATAAAACTTTAAAAAGTTTATGTACAGTTACAATGTTAATATTTGTCTCCTACATAATGTTTCAGAAAAGCAATTATATTAATATTTAACCCAATAATGTCTCTTTTTTATTTACATTTCAAGAAAACTCTGTGCCCGTGCAACCATCCTAGTAATTATAATAACTTATGCTTTTAGTTCTACAACACATTACGGTGAACTTTTATCAAGGCTATTCTTTATTTTTAATTTATTTTACCTTAGAAAAAGGTTAATGCTCTATTTGTTTTAACTTATTTGTTCTAATTTTTTTAGTCCATTTTTTAAAAAATATTATAATACATCTTTAGCAATTTCATAATTTTAATTTTTCACATGACATGTTTAAGACACAAAATTTAAAAATATTTTAATATATTTAATGTAAAATTATAATTTTTAGAAGTTCTTTTTATTGTCTTAATTTTTGCGTCAAATTAAAAAAGAACAATTAAATTAATATGCAGAGAGTAATAAATAATTACTATAAAAGATACACATTCTCTTATATATAAGCCAACAACAGAAAGACCAATGCTACAGTACTTAATTGTACATGTTGTGTGAGTTGTACTGTTAAATTTATTCTTTTTCAATTCAACACAGGCTGCAATAATTGTACTGAGTGGCATTTTATTTTTTGATTACTCTTTTGTTTAGCACGTGTATTTAATCTTTCTTTTTGTCTCTCCAACTTTTTGTCCTTTTTCTCTATGCTTTTTTCCCCCTAATTTTCCCCTCTCTTTCTCATCATCTTATTCAAGAAGTGGTGAAATCTACTTTATGTTGTAAGTTTTTTGGGTTCTATTTGGCTGATATTATATTCTATTATTCTAATATTGCTTTCAATTTCGCTGCTTTGTAGGTATATTGCATGGATATAATTTCTATATTGATCTTTTTCTTCTTCATTTCCTACAAACTCATCTTAATTTCATAGTGATAAATTTGATTATAAGAAGGTACAATCGAAAATTTCCGTCACGCGACCTCAAACTCAGGTGGGTATAATGTAGATTACTTATAGTGAGAAATTAAATATCTTCACTGGTAATGACTCAAGGCATGGACAGATTTTGAAAGATGAATTTTTTCATATTGTACACGTCATTTGAGGCTATCACCTTATGTTCTTGCGAACAGTATTTTATTGCTAGTGCCGCTGCAGAAATTATAGATGTTGTGCTCCGAATGCAAATGGACAGTAAGTAGTATTTTAATATTTTAAATTTTTTGGCTTCTTGATTCTTTTTCTAAGTATATGAGTTGAACCTCATTGATTTGTATATGTATGTTTACTTGTACTATAATTTCTCCTCTTTGAACTACAACATCTAAGTAGTGTTGGTATGTTAATTAAACTTCAGAATTCATTAAAGGGGCAGATTTCAAGAATTTGCAATTGATTAAAATAAAACTAAAAGAATTATCAAGGAAGGAAAAATAGTACGTAAATAGAATACATTTTTTTTTTAACTAAATTCTTAAGTAAGTCTTACTCAGATGAATAGCTTTGAAAATCCATTCTCTTCCACCACTTGAAAGTTGATTATAACTACATGAATTTTTCTCTAACAACTGTATATTCTTGACTTTGATAAATGGCATTGTAAAATGAAAAAAATATTAACATGTTCCTATTTGAAGGTTAATATAATGCATTGTAACACCTAGTAAAATTACCAGAGTACTCTTGGAGGAGAGATGTGTGCATAACTCCTCTTCCCATGCTTCAATGATGAATCCGAAGCCAGACATGCCATCATCATGAAAAATTGAGTGAGAAAGTGGTCTTGGTTGATTTTTAGAGCAATCGGATCAAAAAATAATTTTTTTTATGCGAAAACAATTTCTAGAATAAGTATGTGACAGGTGTGCGACGCATCTGACGCAGACTTACACTTAGATTTAGTTCAAATATTTTCTACGGGATTAGAAAATTTGATTGGAGAAATTTCAGCGAAAATCATCTCAAAACCACCCAGTATGCATCGCGGACTAGGCTGTATCGAGATGAACTTTTGTCAAACTTTGTGAGAGGCATTACAGACCTTTTCCAACCCTTCCTAAACTTAGACCATGATCTAAATGGGTTGTTTGAGTGTAAAAAGGATTTTAATCTCTATTTCTAATTTTAATCCCCATTACTAACCTTTCTAAATTCTTGAAAAAGACTAGGGCTAAAGAGAAGATGGGAGGAGCAAGAAATTGAGGATTTTGAGGATAATTCTTCTAGATTGATTGTCTAAAACCTTCATACCATATATGTAAGGCTAAACTAGAGCATGAAATTATTCTTCCATGTGCCGCATTGATAGTAATAGAGGAGTTGAGAGTCCCATTGATTTATATACATAATTCTTGAATATTTTCTTGGAAATTATATATACATTACATGTATTTTCATATGTTTATGATCATCATAAACTTGATTTCTTGAATTATATACTTTTCATGAGTTATTGTATGACCTTATATGTTATTTTGTGAAAGCATGCATGAATGAACCTATGGATAGAATCTAGAGCCTTGACCTGAGTATGTTGATTGTAATCTTGATTTGAGTATGAGGTTGAGTTAATTGAGCTTGATGATCTCATGAGTATTCATAATTGAATTCTAGAGTTTTGTCCAATTAACTTCTTCTTAATAATGATCTGAGTCCTTGAGTTCTTAAAGGAGAACTGAGTTGATGAGTTGATTAAGATGTTAGGCCGAAAGGCCTCGTTGAGTTAAATTAATGAGATGATGAGAGTCTCCACGAGACTAAATGAGTTGATAAGTGCCTTTACGAGGCTACTTGAGATGATTTTATTGAGCTGAGGAGTTTTATGAGCATTGAATCTTGGGAGGAGTATTGAGTATCAAAATGAGTAAGAGTAAATCTAACTCGCACTCATTAGCTACGTTGCCAAGCGTAGGTAAGGATAGAACCATTACATTGAGGTTCCCCTTGAGTTAAAGTCCTTGAAAGCAATAGAGGACTTGTAGAGGCTAGATCGCTAGTCGATCCAATTCGTTCTTCACCTAGCAAGCACAGAACGGCTGTAGCAACATCAGCGGGATTGTTGTGCAATCACTGGCTCATAAGTGATTTTTGTTTGATAAGAGAAACTCCCAGATAGTCCCTAAACTGAGTACTCTAAGTCGAGTTGAGTTGAGTTGAGTTCAATTGAGTTGATTGATGAAGTGTGATTGGTTGATGGATCACTTGTCTACTCTTTATTCTTGCTTTAAGTAGACATTGACATTCTGATTGAGTATATTCTAAGTTGATGTTATTTCTATATTATTTTACTTGTTTCTATTTCATTCATTTTACATACTCGTACATTCCATGTACTGATGTCCCCTTTGGACTGCATCATTTTATGATGCAGAGGCAGGTAGTAAAGATCATCAATAGGCGCAACATTGATGATCTTTGCATCCAGTTGAATTGGTGAGTATCGCTTACTTTGGAGGACCTTGCTTTATTTTCATCTAGCTTTTAGAGTTAGACTTAAGTTAGCTATACTTTGGAGTTGAGGTAGTCATGGGTCTGTCACTAGTACTAGTTGATAGTGATAGAGGCTTCATAGACTAGAGTTGAGTATTGATGTTGAGACTTGTTGAGCTGGTTTCCTTCTTACTAGCCTATTTATTTGATATGTTTTTTGAGAATTAGAATTGCCCATTATTATCTTTAGTCTTTCGTTGATTGATAGAGTTTATTGAATAAATGAATGTGATAAGGCTAAGTGGTTCGCTTGGGGACTAGTAATAGTCTTTGAGTGCCGGCCATGGCTAGGGTACCTTCTGGGGGAGTGACAAACTTGGTATCAGAGCAAAGAATTCAAGTGTACTAGGAAGTCTATGAAGCCCTGTCTAGTAGAGTCTTGCTTATGCATGTGTTGTGCATCACACTTCATAAGCAGGAGACTATAGGACATTAGGAATGGTTACATTTCTTTCATGATCTGATTCATGTGATAGAGTTAAAACTCTATGAAACTCTCTTCTATTCTTGCTCTACGCATTGCAGAGTTCTGATCATGCCTCCAAAAGAGTCATCAGAGGTAGAGGGTGTCCCACCAGGTAGAATGTTAACCCACCCGAGCCTCAAGGATATGAGGAGCCCATGGATCCAGCTGTCCCTGTTGAGCAGACCCCACAAGCTTAGATCTCTAATGTTGAGCTCCGTCAGGCTATCCATACTATAGCCTAGGCTGTCACAGTACCTAATGCGAGAAAAGAACCGGGTAGACAAGATGTACATGACACATCTAGAGTCCAATAATTTTTTAGGATGAATCTACCTGAGTTCATAGTGCCTGCATCTAATGAGGATCCTGAGAACTACATGGAGGAGCTTTAGAAGGTGTTTCAGGTGATGCATTTGGCTGATGCTGATAGAGTTGAACTGGCTACCTACTAGCTCAAGGGTGTGGCCAGGCTATAGTTCGACCCATGGAAGAAGGGTAGAGGAGAGTAAACCCCATTGCTGACTTGGGCAGTGTTCGAGGAAGACTTCTTTGGGCATTTCTTTCCAAGAGAACGAAAGGAGTCCAAGGTAAGAGAGTTCTTGAATATAAAATAAGACTCTATGACTATGCAAGAGTATGGGTTTAAGTTTACTCAACTATCTCACTATGCTCCGGATATGGTTGTTGACATGAGTGTATGGGTTTAAGTTCACTCAGCTATCTCGCTATGCTCCGGATATGGTTGTTGACATGAGTGGGAGAATGGAGATGTATGTTGATGGGCTAAACAAAGGGCCAAAGAAAGATGGAAGGGGAGCTATGCTTATGAGCGACATGGACATCGGGAGGTTGATGACTTATATGCAACAAGCTAATGAGGAGAGATAACATAAAAAAGAAGTGCTCATAAATAAGAGGGCCAAAACATCCGGCCATGATGTTGGAAAGAGAGGGAACGACAATAGGTTCTAGTTGGGGCCAGCACCATCATCTGCTAGTGCACATAAGCCCAGAAACAAAAATGATCAGAGGTCTCAAAACTTTAGAGCCTAGGGATCTCAATCACAGTCTAGTATAGCTTAAGGTTCACAGGGTAAGCCATCATGTGGTAAGTGTGGCAGGTTATATTGGGCAGATGCCGTGACGGGAGTGATGCATGTTTCAAGTATGGCCAAGTGGGTCACTTCCAGAGAAAGTGTCCAAAGTGGGTTGACCGGGTTGAATCTTCTGCACCATCCATAGGAAATAAAAAACATACGATGTCATGCGCAAGTAGAGCTGCAAACCATTTGTATGCCATCAGTAGTCTCCAAGATCAAGAGAACTCCCAGATGTTGTGATGGGTATGATTCGAGTCTTTACCGTTGATTGTTATGTTTTGATGGATCTTGGTGCCACATTGTCATTTGTAACTCAATATGTGGCCTGTAGATGTGATAGAACCCGTGAGAGTCTTCTTGAACCCTTTGATGTTTCTACTCCAGTAGGTGAGTCTATTCGAGCTAAGAGAATCTATAGAGATTGTGTAGTGTCCATCCATCATAAGCATACTCTGGTTGATTTGATTGAGTTAGAGATGATTGATTTTGATGTGATCCTTGGCATGGATTGGCTCCATGCCTTATGCCTCCGTTGATTGTAGAGCCTGAACTATTAAGTTCCAATTCCCGAATGAACCGGTTCTAGAGTGGAAGGGTGATTTTTTTGCACCTAAGGGAAAGTTTATCTCCTACCTTAGGACCAGAAATCTAATTTCCAAAGGTTGTATTTATCACCTCGTGCGAGTTATGTCTAATGATGTTGAGTCTCCTACTCTTGAGTCAATCCCGTTTGTGAGTGAGTTTCCTGAAGTGTTTCCTGGGGATATGCCTAGAGTCACTCCTGATAGAGAGATTGACTTTTGGATTGATGTTCTTCCCGATACCCAATCGATTTCAATTCCAGCTTATAGGATCACACCCCTTGAGTTGAAAGAGTTGAAAGAGCAGTTGAGAGATTTGTTAGAGAAGGGTTTCATCAGGCCAAGTGTTTCTCCTTGGGTTGCCCCTGTCCTGTTCGTGCGAAATAAAGATGGGTCTTTTAGAATGTGTATTGACTATAGGCAACTGAATAAGGTTATAATAAAGAATAAATATCCTCTCCCCATGATAGATGATCTGTTTGACCAACTTCAGGATGCTTTTTGTTTCTCAAAGGCAGACCTCAGATCTGGCTACCATAAGTTAAAAGTGAGGGAATGTGATATTTCAAAGACAACCTTTAGGACTAGATATGGCCATTTTGAGTTCTTTGTCATGTCCTTTAGGTTGACGAATGCACTTATAGCCTTCATGGACTTGATGAATAGGGTGTTCAGGCAATATCTTGATATGTTTGTGATCGTGTTCATCAACGACATTTTGGTGTATTAGAGACATGAGGAGGAGTATTCCAATCACGTCAGAGTTGTTCTCCAGACTCTTAAGGACCATGAGTTTTATGCAAAGTTTTTAAATGTGAGTTTTGGCTCAATTCAGTAGCTTTCCTACGTCATATTATTTCGAGTAGATGCCCAAAAGATTGAAACGGTTAAGAATTGGCCCAGACTGACATCTCCGACTGACATAAGAAATTTCTTGGGGTTGACAGGCTATTACCGTAGATTCATTGACGAATTTTCTTTCCTATCCACACCTTTGACCAAATTGACTCAGAATAAGGTCAAGTTTCAGTGGTTTGATGAATGTGAGAAGAGTCCTCAAGAGTTGAAGACAAGACTGATTACTGCACTAGTTCTAAACTTGCTCGATGGGACAAAAGACTTTGTGATATATTGTGACGCATCAAGAGTTGGGATGGGTTGTGTTTTGATGCAGAGAATGAAAGTGATAGCCTATGCTTCCAAACAACTTAAGGTTCATGAGAGGAACTATCCGACCCATGATTTTGAGTTGGCAGTGGTGGTGTTCGCACTTAAAATCTGGTGCCACTACTTATATAGAGTGCATATGGATGTGTTCACCGACTATAAGAACCTGCAATATGTCTTCAATTAGAAGGAGCTCAACCTGCAACAAAGGAGATTGTTGGAGTTGCTCAAGGATTATGACATGAGCATTCTCTACCACCCAAGTAAATTTAACATTGTTGCCGACACTCTTAGCAGGTTGCCAATGGGTAATACGACCCATATTGAGGAAGGAAAGATGGAGTTAGAGAAGGAAGTGCATCGATTGACTCGATTGGGAGCTCAGCTTAAGGAGAATGATGAGGAAGGATTTAATGTAGAATAGGTCTGCTTCATCTTTAGTGGCAGAGCTAAATGAAAAGCAAGACCAAGATCCTGTTATACTTCAGTTGAAAGAGGTTTTCCACAAACAAAAAGTGATGGTCTTCTCTAAAAGGGGAGATGGAGTGTTGAGATACCAGAGTAGATTGTGTATTCCAGATATTGATAGTGTTCGAGATAGAATCATGGCTGAAGCCTATAGCTTTAGATATTCCATTCATCCTGGCTCTACCAAGATATACCATGACTTGAGAGAAGTCTATTGGTGGAGTGGAATGAAGAGGAAAATTGTTCAGTTCATTTCGAAGTGCCTGAATTGCCAAGAAGTTAAAGTTGAGCATAAAAGGCTATGTGGATTGGCATGGAACTTTGAGATTCCTAAGTGGAAGTGGGAGATAATCAACATAGACTTCATTACTAGTCTACCGAGGTCTCGAAAGCAACATGATTTGATATGGGTGATTGTGGATAGGATGATCAAATCAGCTCACTTCTTGGTAGTTAAGATAACTAACATTGCAGAGGAGTATGATAAGTTGTACATCCATAAGATTATGAGGTTTAATGGAGTTCTCTTGTCCATCATCTCAGACGAAGGAGCTCAATTCACCTCCCAATTTTGGAGATCCTTCCAGAAGGATTGGGTACTAAAGTAAATCTGAGTACAGCCTTTCATCCTCAGACAGATGGCCAGGCAAAGCATACAATTCAGACGTTAGAGGACATATTAAGATACTGTGTCCTTGAATTCAAAGGAATTGGGATGACCACTTACCATTGATTGAATTTGCATAAAACAATAGTTATCATGTGAGCATTCAAGTGGCTCCCTATGAAGCTTTGTATGGGAGATGTATATCACCAATTGGGTGTTTTGAGGTTGGAGAAGTGATGTGCTGTCAAAATACAACACATTTGATGGTTAAAACTTAGGATTTTGTGTGTTTTCAATGCAACATTTATGGTTTTTATGTGTTTTTTTTTTTGCATAGTTTTTGTAGGAAAGCAAGTTGGCACGATTTTGGGGTAAATTGCAGACTTTTCTGGTTTTTGAAGGTTTATGAGACCCTTTGCGAGTCGTCGAGGATTCTACGAGTCGTAGAGTGAGTTTCATGGAGATTTCCAGTGAAGTTTGAAGATCTGAAGTTCAGCCATACGAGACCTCTTTACGAGTCATAGATTACTCTACGACTCGTATAGAGTGGTTTTGTGAAGAATTCCAGTGAGATCCAGTGAAGGATCAGATGTTGCATGTGAAGTCTATGAGAGGGCAATACGAGTCATAAATCGGTCCACGACTCATAAAGTGGATCCATAGAAGTGAAGTCTAAGATCTCAAGAGATGAACATAAGACCCCGATTATGACTCGTAAATCACTTTACAAGACGTAAAGGCCTGTCGTAGAATGTTGCCGATCAATTTTTTTATTTTTTTAGGACTTGCTTGTAAATACCATAAATAGTAATTTTTAGGTCATTATTCATAGAACACCATAGAGAGGACGTTATTAGAGTACTTTTTAGGGTTGTAACCTGGAGAGAAAATATTGGAGAGGAGAATACACTTGTGGATTCATTGTATCTTTCAATCTTGTGATTCTCAATATAATTTGGGTTTGCTTGTTCTTCAATCCAATTGGGTAAGTGATTAATTATGTTTTTTAAATTCATGATTTCTTCATCCACCCATAGTATGAGTAGCTAAACCCACAACTTGGGGTTATGGGAACCATGAAGATCCAACCAAATAAACCCCGATAATTTACAATTCTTGGAATAGGTATTTACATGTATTAATCAATTTTCTTTGTTTTGCATATTTTCTAGTGTTGGCCAACATTAGAACTTGCCTAGTGTTATCTTCCCGATCCAAGTGGTGATGAATAGGAAAAGAGATTGGTTAATAGGATTCGATGATGTGTTCTTGTCTAATCATCCGAACTAGACCAAAGGGAGGTTGACTAGGACTATGGGTAATGGTTAGTATTGCACACTATAGAGATGGGCCAAGTCACATAGTGAAATTCGCCTCTGACCTTTGACCGAAGGGCTTGGTGAACTTAAATTACCGTCCTAATGTTATACTCTAGTCGAGAATTGGGTTATCTGGGGATATTGAGTTGGTGAATCATGGGGAACACAATTTCCAAGTTTCTCTCCATTATTTATTGTATCTTGTTTTAGTTAGTTTAGTTTAATTTCTTATCAATCATTGTAACCCCACCCCTCCCATTTTGGGAATTGAGTTAGTTAATACTTGGATTGTTTATTAGTGAATCGATTTGGAAAGTCTTCGTATTCTCTGTGAGATTCGACTCTAACTTTGGTTAGGTTTTATATTTGGCAATGACCACTTTATCCTCTAAAGAAGAGGTGTAACTTGGGCATGATCAAAGATTATGACGTTGTTGCTGGAGAATAAGGCTAAACTTTGATTGAATTCACTAGTAATTATAATTCGAGTGTTAATTTCTTAGTTCCCTTGTATTTTGCTTCTTTTTTTTGTTTTGTTTCTTTGCAGGGTATACTAGGTAGTGTATGCCCAAAACTAGGAGTCAAGGCAATCCCTTAACTCCACTTGATTCAGAGATTCAACGAATTACAAGAAGAATGGCTCAAGAGAATCGTAACATTGCGAGTAATGCAGCCTTGAATCGAACTGTTAATTATGATGATCAGAATGACAACCAATCTCCTTAGGAGAGTATTCCACAGCCTAGGAATTTCAATGACAATGCTTATCAGTGGAATCAATATAGATTGAACCCTATAGCTATGGATGTGACTGGGACTATTGTGTTGCCACTATTACCAATAGACACAAAGTTCACTATTTCTAGTGGGTTACTTCAAATGTTGCAAAAGTATGGATTATTTGTGGGCCTACCATCAGAGGATCCACATAGCCACTTGCACAATGTGGCATTTGTTCACAAGAGTGTGATGGGGACACAAAATTTATCTATAGATGCTGTGGGGCTTCGTGTTTTCCCATTATATCTTATGGGCAGTGCTGCGATATGGCTATCTGAGCTCCCATATAGCTCAATCACTAGTTGGGAAGATTTGCAGAAGGCCTTTCTGGAAAGGTACTTCCCTAAATCGAAGAAGCTCAAGTTAAAGGATCAAACCAACAACTTTGAGTAACTTCCTGGTGATTCAGTTAGTACTACGTGGGAGTGGTTTACTAAGTGCTTGAGGAGCGTCCCTGATCACAAGATAGTGGATGATGCCTTGGTGGAGATCTTTTACCGTGTGCCCTTGATCAGAATAACCAAGCTTATACCGACACTATTACGGGGAGCATGTTTTTAGATTAATCATATGCAAGGATTGCCGAACAGATGGAACAAGTGGTCAAGACTAATTGTGAATGGGGACAACGGGATAGAGCTTATATGAGGAGTTCATGTGTTGTTAATGTTGGTTCAAAGCAAGCCAAGATCAATGAGGAGATTATGCAACAATTTTCTCAACACCGCACAAGCATGGATGTGGTGATCAAGCAGAATCAGGAAAGAGTGAATGTGGTAATCCACCTACCTCCACGTGCACCCTGTATGATGAGCCTTATTATGATGGGGATACTTATTTTGTGAATGTTTAGACATAGGGTTTCCGGACCAATGCCCAAGGGTCCGATCAGGACTAGTAGAGCCAAGGTCAAGGAAACGAACATCGGATCTATGCTAGAGATGGAGCTTATAGAGATAACTGAGGTGATTATTATGAGAGGAATAGGGGTCCTAAAGCAGATTGGGGCAGAAGATATGGTTTTAGGAATGGTCCATATGTGCCACCACATAACCGATATGCCGGTAGAAGCAATTCTAGAATTGAGGAGATGTTTGACCATTTGTCGAAGAAGGCCAAGACACAAGATGAAACTCTAAGGGGCATGAATTCTGATATTTCAAGCATCAATCAAAAGATAGAGTCTCATTTTGTGGCCATTAAATAGCTTGAGCAACAATTTGATCAAGTGTCTACTCAGTTGAATCAGCGTCAGAAGGGTATGTTGCCTAGCAACACAATTCAAAATTCAAAGAATGAAGGGAAATTTATGGTGATTACTATTAGAGGTGACAAAAGTACCGTTGATCCTCCTATGCTAGTTGAGGTAGAAGATGTTTGTGAGGAAATAGTTACAAGTAAGGATGTGGTTGAAGAAGATGATTGTATCAAAGATGGGGTGACTGACGTAGCTAAAGAGCCACAGAAAAATAAGTCCGTACCAAGGTATCCTCCTCATTTTCCTCAAAGACTCAAGAAGATGGAGGAGAAAGACAAGTTCAAGCACTCTCTCTATGCTTAAGCAACTATCCATCATCCCTCTGATTGAAACTTTGGAGAAAATATCGAGTTATGCAAAATATATAAAATACTTGGTTACTAAGAAGCGGACCATGAGTCAAGATCTTTCTAAAGAGCCTCAACATTATAATTTTGTCACTACTAAGTCATTGGCTTAAAAGCATAAAGATCCAGGTGTTTTCACTATACCTTGCACTATAGCAGATGTGGAGTTCGCAAGAGCATTTTGTGATTTGGGTGCTAGTATCAGTTTGATGCCTCTTGCGGTTTACAAGAAGCTTGGTTGGGTGCCCCTACTTCAACTAAAATGCGGTTGTTAATGGAGGATAGAACAGTCAAGAAACCAGTAGGGATACTCTATGATGTGTTGGTAAAAGTTGAAAAATTCATATTCCCTGCAGATTTTGTTATTCTTGATTGTGAGCTTGACTTTGAAGTTTCTAATATTTTGGGATGGCCTTTCTTAGCTATCGATTGCACCTTAGTTGATATGGAGAAAGGTCTTCTCAAGTTCAGATTTGGGAATAATAAGGTCATGTTCAATGTGTGTCAACAAGCAAGGAGGGACAATGATGTGAGAGTAGCTTTGGTTATCGAGACTGTTGATGATGATGAGCCAGAGGTACCACTTAAGCGAAGGCTAGGTGTTGATACATTGGAGGCAGTATTGATGAACTTCGATAGTGATGGTATCCCAAACTATGAGGAGACAGTAAATGTTCTAAGGGTGTCTTTTGGTCCTAGACGCCAAACTAAACTAGAGCTGGACTTATAGAATCGGGAGTCACCACTCACAAAGCCTTCCATAAAAGACCAACCGGTGTTAGAATTGAAAGCACTTCCAACACATTTGAAATATGCATTTTTGGGAGTCAATAACACTTTGTCGGCCATAATAGTTGCATATTTGACTGATGAGCAAGCAGATGCCCTTGTAACTGTGCTCAAACAATTTAAGAAGGCCATCAGATGGACTATTGCAGACATTATTGGTATCCCTCCTGGGGTATGTACACACAAAATCTAGTTAATCAAGGACTACAAGCCGAACAATGAGCATCAAAGGCACCTAAATCCTCTTTTGCAAGAGGTTGTTTGTAAAGAGATCTTTAAATGGTTGAATGCAGGAGTAATCTACCCAATCGCCGATAGTGAATAGGTGAGCCCGGTACAGTGTGTTAAAAAAAAGGAGGTATCACAGTGGTACGTAATGCTAACAATGAGTTGATTCTTATGAGGCCAGTCACAGGATAGATGGTATGCAAGGATTACAGAAAGCTCAATGCCTCAATAAAGAAGGATCACTTTCCTTTGTCATTCAAGGATTAGATGCTTGACAGACTAGTAGAAAAGGGGTGGTACAGTTTTCTTGGTGGATATTCTGGCTATAATCAGATCATCATAGCTCTAGAGGATCAGACGAAGACCATATTTAACATGCCCTTATGGCACCTTCGCATTCAAGAAGATGTCATTTGGGTTGTGTAATGCACCAGTAACATTTCAGAGATGCATGATGTCCATCTTCTCAGACATGGTAAAGAGTACTATTGAGGTCTTCATGGATGATTTTAGTGTGGTTGAAAACACATTTGAGGATTGTTTGGCACACTTGCATGATGTGTTGCAAAGATGTGCAGAAAGTCATCTGGTGCTAAACTGGGAAAAGTGTCATTTTATGGTGAAAGAGGGTATTGTGTTGGGTCACAGATATCTGGCAAATGCATTGAGGTCGACAGAGCTAAAGTTGAGGTGATTGAGAAGCTTCCACCACCCATCTCATTAAAGGGTCTGAGGAGTTTCTTGGGACATGCATGATTCTATCGGAGGTTCATAAAAGACTTCTCTAAAATTTCACACTCGTGTAAATTATTGGAGAAAGATGTTATGTTTTTGTTTGATGATGCATGTATACAAGCCTTTAAAGAGTTAGCGAAGAGGTTGATCTCAGCACCAATTATTGTTGCTCCAGACTGGTCCAAGCCCTTTGAAATAATGTGTGATGCAAGTGGGGTCGCTCTAGGTTTGGTATTGGGACAACACAAGGAGAAGATATTACATCCCATATATTATGCCAACAAAGCCCTAAATACAGCCCAGAAGAATTATACTATCACAGAACAAGAGTTACTTGCATTGGTCTTTGCATTCGAAAAGTTCAGATCATATCTGTTGGGAGCCAAAGTGATAGTGCATACGGACCACTCAGCATTTAAATATTTTATGGATAAAAAGAATGCAAAGCCAAGGTTGATGAGATGGGTACTTCTCTTGCAAGAGCTTAACTTTGATGTCATTGACAAAAAAGGGGGGAAAATCAGGCTGCAGATCAGCTATCCAGATTAGAAGATGGGGCAATGATTAAATTTGATGATGGACTAGAGATAAATGATTCATTTCCTGATGAGAGAGTGTAAGCTACATCGCATGATCTTATACCTTATTTTGTAAATTATGCAAATTACTTGGTGAGTGATATCGTGCCACCTAACTTAAACACACATCAACGCTGGAAGTCTATGCATGGTGTGAGGAAGTTCTTTTGGGATGACCCATGCTTATTCCGTGTATGTGCTAATGGGATTATTCGTCACTGTATTCCTGAGGTTGAAATGATGAGCATGCTTGAGACAAGCCACTCGTCGTTGGTGGGTGGACATCATAGTGTGATTCAAATAGCCCACAAGTTTTTACAATGTGGGTATTCTTGGCCCACAATCCACCAAGATGCCCATACTATGTCATAGCTTGTGATAGGTGCCAAAGGGGTGACTCGCAAGCATGAACTCCCTCTAAATCCTATTTTAGTGTCTGAGTTATTTGATATGTGGGGGATAGATTTCATGGGACAATTTGTTAGCTCACATGGAAACAAGTACATCTTAGTTGCAGTGGATTATGTATCAAAGTGGGTGAAGGCCGTGGCTCTACCTAACAATGAGGGTAAAAGTGTCACATTATTCCTAAAAAGGAACACCTTCTCGAGATTTGGTACTCCTCAGGCTATCATCAGTGATGGAGGTTCTCACTTCTGCAATAGACTTTTTAAAGCTCTTCTTGAAAAGTACGGAGTGAAACATAGGGTGGCGACCCTTGTCATCCCCAAATAAGTGGGCAAGTGGAAGTGTTAAATAGGGAAATTAAACAGATTTTATCTAAGACTATGAAAACAAACTGAATAGATTGGTCTCAAAAGCTGGATGATGCATTATGGGTATATCGGACTGCATTCAAGACCCCTATAGGCATGTCTGTGCATCAACTTGTTTTTGGGAAGGCATGTCATTTGCCAGTGGAACTTGAGCATAAAGCTATGAGGGCATTGAAGAAGCTGAATCTAGATTGGAATGATGCAGCTACCTCTAGATTGAGCCAACTCAATGAACTTGATGAGTTTCTATTGAAAGCATATGAGAGCTTAGCCTTGTATAAGCAAAGAATAAAGATACAGCATGACCGCCGCATAGAAAACCGCCAATTCACACCAGGGGACTTGGTTCAACTCTTCAGTTCCAAATTAAAGTTGTTCCCCAGGAAGCTCAAATCCATATAGTTAGGACCCTTTCAGGTAGAATGCGTTTTTGACCATAGGGCCATTGAATTGGACAGAAAAAATGGAGGTACTTTCAAAGTAAATGGCCAAAGAGTCAAGCCATACCTTAAAAATGTGGAAGAGATCAAAATGGTTGAAGAATGTGATCTTGAGGAAGTCTGAGTACTCATGACAGTTATGTCATGCCGCGACTATAAATCAGGTGTTGCTTGGGAGGCAACCCAAGGTGGAATATGGCGCTTAGGCGCCGAGGTATGTTTTTGACCCCTACTATTCTATTTTTGCTTGATTTGGTGCATTGAGAACAATGCACACTTTTTCGATGGGGTATGGGTAGTTATGGGCTTTGGTGAAGTTTGAGTAGCTTATGGTCCATAACTATCCCAAATTTTGATCCTGAAATTTTCTTGCCTGTGTTTTTTTTCTCGTAGATATTTAATTTTTGTTAAACTAGCACGTTTAGGATGTCTAAATAATGTGTGTAGCATATGTTACTAATATTTATGGCATATAGCAAGTTTTTATGTTTTGTTTTGAAAATTGGTACCCACCAAGATTTTTGATTAGTAGTTAAATGGTAACCATGCATGTTTAGGTATTTGGCAATAGTTGTTCTGATAAGTGAGAGTAATTAAGACATGAAGCATGATTTGTGAGTTGCTTGTTGATAATGTATGTAATACCAAGTGAGTATGAGCTTATTTTGATAGATTCATGCATTTTTGTGCTAATTCAGATTTTGCTCTATTACTCTAAGTTAGATTCTAGATTAAATGGATTAGGAAGATTCTTAGGCCTTTGTTCTTTAATTAGTCCATTTTAGCCTAAAATGACTAACCAAATGAAGTTTATCCCTTGTTCCAAATATTTGAGCCTTACATGAACCAATTTTTTCAAAAACACCTAATTAGCCTAACCTTGCTAGTGAAAGACGTTGAGATTGGCCTTGGTCTGTCCTTGAGCATTGTGGACCTTGATTGAGGAAAAAAGCCTAAATTGAGGGTGGCTACTAAAAGTGACCCTGGTTTAGGGAATAAATACTGTGTACTTCAATATAGGCTGAAAGCCTAAGTTGAGGATGACCAGTGTAAAGGAGAAGCACAAAAATAGGGTGGTAAGTTGGGAATGAGGAAAAAGAAGAAAATCATATACCAGGTGCAAGAAAAAGATAAAGATGCCTTAGATTGAGATTAAAAGCCAAATAAAGTGTGAAAAGATAAGGCAAAAGCTGAGAAACTTGAATGTGAAAAAAGAGAGGATAAGGTGAAAATATTTGAGTCGGTAAGGTGAAAGTGATGAAAATGTTGTTCAATGATGGCTTTTAGTCACTATTTTTCCAAAATGTCATACCAAAGCCCCTTGAGCCTACGTTACAAGCCTAGAAAGTCCTAAAGTGATCCTAGTCTAGTTGGTTTAAATCTGAGTCATCAGTATATAGGCGAGCCTATGATATTACTCATTATGCATGAATAACTTTTGTGAGAGTGAGTGTGTTTGCACAGAACCAAAGGCAAATTTGAAATCATCATTGAGTGACGAAAACGAGACTTCTTTCTGTGAGGGCACTTGCATTACATTGTTAGCATTTAACTTGTTTAGTGATTGTGGACTGTTGATATTCCCTTGCTTATCATAGTTGTGTTGTCAAATGCACTAGTGTGTTTTGGTTTGCTAAATAGCTATCTGATCTTGTTTTGAAAAGTTGGTGTGGGTACCTAAATTTGGATTGTAGGTGATGTATGTCATTGGGTTGAGATATGTGTATTGTTATATTGTCTATATAGATTGAGTTGTCGCTTGAGGACAAGCAGCAATTTTAAGTTGAAGATGTTGATGTGCTATCAAAATACAACACATTTGATACTTAAAACTTAGGATTTTGTGTGTTGTCGATGCGACGTTTATGGTTTTTATGTGTTTTTGTGCATAGTTTTTGCAAGAAAGCAGATTGGCATGAGTTTGGGGCAAATTGCAGACTTTTCTAGTTTTTGAAGGTTTACGAGACCCTGTACGAGTCATAGAGTGGGTTTCGTGGAGATTTCTAGCGAAGTTTGAAGATCTGAACTTTAGCCATATGAGACCTCTTTACAAGTCGTAGATCCCTCTATGACACGTATAGAGTGGTTTCGGGAAGAATTTCAGTGAGATCTAGTGAAAGATCAAATGTTGCAGCTAAAGTCTACGAGAGGGCAATACGAGTCGTAAATCCGTCTACGACTCATAAAATGGATCCATAGCAGTGAAGTCCAAGATCTCAAGAACTGAATACGAGACTCCGATTATGACTCGTAAATCGGTTTGCGAATCGTAAAGTCTTGAGTAGAAAGTTGTCGACCAGTTTTTTTATTTTTTAAGACTTGTTTGTAAATATTATAAATAGTATTTTTTAGGTCATTATTCATGGAACACAATAGAGGAGACGTCATTAGAGTACTTTTTAGGGTTTTAACTTAGAGACAAAATATTGGATAGGAGAATACACTGTGGATTCTTTGTATCTTTCAATCTTGTGCTTCTCAATACAATTTAGGTTTGCCTGCTCTTCAATCCAATTAGATAAGTGATTAATTATGTTTTCTCAATTCATGATTTCTTTATCCACCATAGCATAAGTAGCTAAACCCACAACTTAGAGTTATGGGAACCATAAAGATCTAACCAAATAAACTCGGATAATTTGCAATCCTTGGAATGGATATTTACATGTATTAATCAATTCTCTTTGTTTTGCATTTTTTTAGTATTATCTTCCCGATCCAGGTGGTAATAAATAGAAAAAGAGATTGATTAACAGGATTCGATGATGTGTAGTCTGGGCCAAGTCACATAGTGAAATTCGCCTCTTACCTTTGACCAAACGGCTTGATGAACTTAAATTACCGTTCTACATATTATACTCTAGTCGAGAATTGAGTTATCCGGGGATATTGAGTTGGCGAATCCTGGGAACACAATTCCCAAATTGCTCTCCATTATTCATTGTCTTTTATTTTAGTTAGTTTAGTTTAATTTCTTATCAATCATTGTAACCTCCCCCCCTCTTTTGGAAATTGAGTTAGTTAATACTTGAATTGTTTATTAGTGAATCAATTCGGAAAGTCTCCTTATTTTCTGTGGGGTTTTACCCTAACCTTGGTTAGGTTTTATATTTGACAACAACCGCTTTATCCTCCAAAAGAGAGGTGTAACTTGGGCATGATCAAGAAGCCCATTTAATTAGACCAGATTTTGTCCAACAATCGGTGGAGAAGATAAATGTTATTAAAGAAAGGTTGAAGACTGCCCAGAGTCGCCAGAAATCTTACACCGATGTGACGAGAAGAGACTTAGAGTTCGAGGTGAATGATTGGGTATATTTGAAAGTGTCACCTATGAAGGGTGTCATGAGATTTGGGAAGGGGAAATTGAGTCCTTTCTACATTGGTCCCTATCAAGTTGTGAAGAGGATTGGGAAGGTTGTGTCACGACTCAAGCCTAAGGCCTAGATATGACATGGGAAATGGGAACCCGAAGGGACCCAAAACAAGTTTCTTAGCATATTAATCACACATCCTTGGTCACGGAAGTAAAGTAAACAATAATGAGGGATATATGAAATGAGAAGTGGAACTAAGGGAAGTCTTTGAATATAAACAAAGCATAAGAGTCAAGTTCATAACACAATAACATCATAATATCCAACACACACCTCTAAACTTGGAATGGAGCGGGGGCAAGACACTTTTCGGGCTCACCCTCATAATGTTAATTATTCAACATAAAGAAGCCTTAGAAATAACAAGAGAAAAGTAGACAGTGTCCCCGAACTTTAGGAGTTACCAAGCTTATCTTCGAATAATCTCACTAGCCATGTGGAGGATGATCAAGAGGGACTCCGGTCCCTACATGGTGATATCATGTAGGCATAAAATATATGTTAGTACGTTTGAATGTACTAAGTATGTAGGATTCAATACAACAAAGCTTAAGCCAATGTAGTCAAAATGCATAATCATAGTCAATAGAGAGCATAATCTCAATATGGCATGCATGATCAATACTTGAAGTAAAACATGTTTGTAAATCACTCATCTTGTATAGAACATAATACATGTGTAGGAAGAGACCTCAACTGACAAAGAATAAGACCAAGCGAGCTACAACTTGGAATCCCGATGATTACCCCTCATCGGTAAAGAAGTGGTCTACTTGCCAAGGTAAACCATACTCCACTTTACGGGAGCCCATCCCGTTTCAGAAAAGTAACCCCTCTTACGGGAATCCATTCCATTTTGGGGTGGATTTCATGATAAAGTGCACTAAATGGATCCACTAGTATAGTAAGGGTATTAGCATAATCCTATGTTGGCACATAATTTGAGGAAAGGAGTATGGACCCTTGAAGATAGCCCATGCCGACATCCAATCCATAGGTGCTAAGTCTAATCCCATGAAATACTTGAAATAATCATATCTTAGTAACTTGTAATGAACATAGAATCATAACATGAGTAGCTCTTAAACATACTTGACCTCAAATGGTGAGCCTAACTTGAAACATGAGAATAGATCATAATCATACATGAACCCTTGCTTTAATATGAATGGCTCACAAGAGGTAAAATCTTGAAAATAGGGCTTAACTTCATACTTGCATAATCATAGATAATTTCATGAATTCATAACATACTTGATAGCCCATATTCATCATGAAGTCACTTGACTTGTAGAACATGTAATTAACTTGAGAATTCTTCAGTTGATATTTCATCGAACACTTGGTGAGCACATATGAGAACATGTTTAAATCATGCAAAATACAAGAGTATAGATCGTGAAATAGTGAAATCCATGCATCTTAAAGTCATGTAAATCATTCCACCAACATCAAGGTAAAACTCCATCATGGGTAACTTGTAAACCATATCAAAACTTCACAATAGCTCATAGATTTCATAGTTTGAATCATGTATAGTCTCAATAGACCAATATCACTTCATAGTATAAGCTCAAAATAGATATTTATGCATAATCAACAATATTTGATAAAACCCCAATATAAATCATGCTAATATTTCATAATAATAGATGCCCATAAGTAATACATCTTGAAATCATGTTATTTTCATAAAATAGGAAGGTTGGACTCCACGGGTGAAAGGACCCAATAGATGAAACTCACATACCTAAATTTTGGGGATTCCTTTATGTAGACTTAAAGGACACTTGAAGCTTTCGTGGAATTCTTGAAATCCAGAATTACGCTTGAGACACTTGAATTTGGATGAAATGGTTAAGTCTTGGAGAGGGTTTTGAGAGAGTTTTGAGTGATATAGAGTTGAAAAATGGCTAAGTATAGGCGTTTTTACACATAAGTAGGCATGGGGCTATAACCCCAAGGCCCTTGGGCCGACATGAAAAACCAAGAAAAATAATACACTGGTCCGTGATGCGGATTGATCGCGCAGGCCCATTTTGTACTGCTCCACACCCTAGTGCATCGCATGCAGGGCGCAGACAGACACTGGATAAGGAAATTTTACGAAAATTATTTTTCGCTATAGGTCCTCTAAAATCAGGGTTATACTCATTTCCTACTCAATTTTTCTTCCTGATCGAGAATATGAAGTCAGATTTTCGATATCACGCACAAATTATGAGATATATGAAAATTACGAGTATGGGCATTTCCGAAACACATTTTTGGGGCGTTTCAATATCTCTCCCTTGGGAACATAAATCCCCAAATGTTAAAGAAACGTAGATAAGAGAAGTAATCATGAAGATTTCAGCTCGACATTAATGCAATAAATGCATTTAAACATCATCTTCAAAAATCTCAACATAATTTCAAAAATTACCATAAACTTGACAACATAAACATAGATGCATGCAAAATGAAATAAGGGCTGAAACTTAAGACTTGAAATCGTATAAGGGACTTAAATTAGTACCTTCGGCTTGATTCAAGTGGAAGAGATATGGGTATCGCTTTCTCATGTCCAACTCGGTTTCCCATATGGCACTTTCAACTTGTTGGTTCCTCCAAAGGACCTTGACGGAAGTTATATATTTATTTCTCAACCCCTTCACTTGTCTATCCTAAATCCCTATGGGGACCTCCTCATAAGTCAAATTATCTTCTACAACAGTCATAACATCCAAGGGCACTATGGCACTTGGGTCACCCATACACTTTTTCAACATGGACACATAGTAGACCAGATGAACCATGTACATCTCCATAGGCAACTCCAACTCATATGCAACTTACCCACTTTCCTCAAAACTTTATAAGGACCCACAAACCTTGGGCTTAACTTCCCCTTCTTGCCAAACTGGACCACTCCCTTCATGAGTGAGACTTTCAAATAGACCCAATCACCAACCTTAAACTCAAGATCTCTTCTCCTCACATCGAAATAGGACTTCTGTCTACTTTGGGTTGTTTACAACCTCTCCCTTATCAACCTCACCTTCTCTAAGGCTTCCATGACCAAATCTAAACCTAGCAAAGCCATTTCCTCTACTTCAAATCACCCAGCTGGGGGATTTACAATGACTACCATAAAGAGCTTCAAAGGGAGCCATACCGATGCTTGAGTGGTAGCTATTGTTGTAAGCAAACTCAATGAGTAGAAGATGTTCATCTCAGCTACCCTTAAACTCTAAAACACAAGATCTAAGTATATCCTCAAGGGATTGGATAGTCCTCTCGGCTTGACTATCCGTTTGAGGGTGAAAGGTCATGCTAAGTTTAAACTTGGTAACAAGACCTCTTTGGAAAGACCTCCAAAAGCGAGAAGTGAATTGAGCACCACGATTCAAAATGATAGACAAAAGCACCCCATGCAATCTAACCAATTCATATATATACAACTTGGCATAATCTTCGGCACCATAAGTAGTTTTGACCGGTAGGAAGTGAGTCGACTTCGTCATTTTATCCACAACAACCCAAATAGAGTCAAAATGCTTCCTAATCTTAGGCAATCCAACCACAAAATCCATGTTGATCTCTTCCCACTTCCAAGTAGGAATTCTATATCTTGGACCAGGCCACCCGGCCTTTGATGTTCGGCTTTCACTTGTTAGCAATTGTGACATCCGGATATGAACTTGGCAATGTCTCTCTTCATACCACCCCACTAATACACTTCCCTCAAGTCTCTATACATCTTTGTCGAACTGTGGTGAATGGAATAGGATGAATTATAGGCCTCCTTAAAAATCAATTCTTTCAAATCATCCATATTTGGCACACACAATCTACCTTGGTACCTAAGGGCACCATCTCCCCCTTGGGAGAAAACCTCCACTTTACCATCTCTCACCAAGGCCTTCAACTCTAGCAAGGCGGGGTCAAGATCTTGTTTTTCCTTTACCTCCTCAATCAAAGAAGATTTAGAACGATCAACAACCACTACACCCCCATTATCCACTTCATCCAACCTAACCCCCAAGCTAGCTAATGGTGAAACTATCTAGCCACCTATTTGCCACCATCATCAACATGAGCTAGACTACTCATAGACACCCTATTTAGAGCATCGGCCACAACATTAGCTTTGTTGGGGTGATAATGCATACTCATTATCACGACCCAAGCCTAGGGCCTAGACGTGACATGGTGCAAGGGAAACCCGAAGGGACCCCAAGTAAGCCTCTTAATATATCATTACACATCCTTAGTCGCGGAAGTAATAAAATACAATAAGAGATAGTAAATAGGGGTAAATGGGGCTAAGGGACAACTTTCACATCATAAACATCAAGAGTCAAGAGAGAGTCAAGCATTACACATCCTTGGTCACGGAAACAATAAAATACAACAAAAGATAGTAAATAAGGGTAAACGGGGCTAAGAGACAACTTTCATATCATAAACATCAAGAGTCAAGAGAGAGTCAAGCTCATAGCATTATACATAACATGTCCAATAACACCTCTAAAACTTAGATACTTAGCGGGGGCTAAAACAAGCTACCGGGCTCACCCTCATAGTCAACATATACATAAAAGAAAGATAGTCTTAGAATATAGTATGAGATCATAAGCATCATCTCCGAAATGGAGGACTCACCAAGGAGCTTGAGAGATGTCGTACTAGCCACGTGGAGTATGCATAATAACATCATGTAGGCATAGAGTATGCATTAGTATGTTTGAATGTACTAAGTATGTAGGATGCAATACAATAAGAGATAAGCATCATGACCAAAATGCATCATAGTAGACAATAGATAACATATTAGCAATATGGCATGTATGATCAACGCGTAAGTAAAACATATTTACATAGAGTATAATACAAGGTGTAAGAAGAGACCAACATGTAAAACCCGTAGGTTACCAAGTTACAAACCGCTTTGGTTGGTTGGTGGATAGTCGCACCCTACCATCCTTGGTGACCGAGGTACAAACCCCCCAACATGGTTATCAAGATATGAACCCCTTTGATTGGTTGGTGGATAGTCACACCCTACCACCCCTGGTGATTTAGGTACTAACTCCTCAACCTAGTTATCAAGGTACTAGCCCCTTGATTGACTATCAAGGTACAAACCCCTCGAATGATTACCTAGGCTATTGTCCCCTCGAGTCGGGCATGGTCACATTCGAACACTATATTGGAGAAAATCATATACATACGTTCCTTTATTCACCATGTAGTCATTCAACTCATAAGACATGCATTGGACCTTCAATTCCTCAAGAAACCATAACTGGATATTTTATCAAACACTTGGCGAATATGTAGTGTTAGTGTAAAACCATGTAATTCAAGAGTGTAATCATGCTAGAAAATTCCATGTAAAATCATTAATAGATACTTGGTAACACCCTCAAGTAATATACATCAAAACCCTTCATCAAATCTCATAATAGATCTCAGGTTGATAACTCAAAACATGCTAAAACAATCATAATTTCATGAAACCCCAACATAGTGTGCAGTGAATTTCATAATAAGTAAGACTCATGAGTAAATCAACTTTAAATCATGCAATTTTAAGTAAAACGAAGCTTGGGTATCATGGGTGAAAGGAACCCATGAAAGAAACTCACACACTTTGACTTTGGAGAATCCTTGAAGAAGATTGAAGATGGAGACTTGAAACTTGAATGAAAACCTTAAAATCCGGATGGGAAGGCTTAGGCCCAAGACCAAAAAGCCTTGGATCGAGATAAAAATCACTGACAAAAAAATACATTGGTCCGCATCTGATCAGCGATACGGACTTATTGCGGAGGCAAAATTTGCACAGGTCCACGATGGCTGCGCGCCGCGACACCTTCACGGATCGATTCTTGAACTCAAAATTTTAGAAAAATAAAATTGTGATTCATTTGCTCTAAAATTAGGGTTAGACCCATTTCCCACTCAATTTTACCCCCTAATCAAGAATATGAAGTCGGAGTTCCAATATCGCGCATGGATTTTAAAATATATGGAAATTATGATTTTGGGCATTTTCGAGGCACATTTTCGGGCACTTTTTGAGGTCGTTTCACTCATATCATAATCTTTAAGGAGATCTAACCACCTTTTTTGTCTCAAGTTAAGATATTTTTGGGTGAACACATATTGGAGACTCTTGTGGTCTATAAACATGTCAACATGAACCCCATACAAGTAGTGACGCCAAATTTTCAAAGCAAATACCACGACTGTCAATTCAAGATCATGCGTTGGATAATTCTTCTCATGCACCTTAAGTTGTCTAGAGGCATATGCTATTACCTTACCACTTTGCATCAAAACACACCCCAAACCAATTCTTGATGCATACAATATACAACAAATCCTTCCAACCTTTCCGGTAGAGACAAGATAGGAGCGGAGATA
The DNA here is from genome assembly GCA_011800125.2 of Solanum clarkiae. Lineage (NCBI taxonomy): Eukaryota > Viridiplantae > Streptophyta > Magnoliopsida > Solanales > Solanaceae > Solanum > Solanum clarkiae. The sequence goes on along the minus strand of JAABOM020064015.1, from coordinate 7,723 downwards.
AGCTTATCTTTCAACGTTTGGAAACTCTTTTCACACTCATTGGTCCACACAAATTTTGCCTTCTTTTGGGTCAACTTAGTCATAGGAGAAGCAATAAAAGAGAAACCATTCACAAACCTCCGGTAATAACCCGCCAAACCCAAGTAGCTTCTAATGTCCGATGGAGTCAAAGGTCTAGGCCACTTTCTAATCACCTTCGTCTTCTTAGGATTCACCTCAATACCATCACCCAAAACCACATGTCCCAAAAATGCAACCTCTTTCAACCAAAACTCACATTTTTTATATTTAGCATACAACCTTTCCTCCCTCAAGATTTGCAACACCACCCTCAAGTGATTCACATGCTCCTCACAATGGGAATAAATCAAGATATCATCAATAAAAGCCACCACAAACAAGTCAAGGTAGGGTTTACAGACCCTATTCATGAGATCCTTAAATAGAGTCAGTGCATTAGTCAACCCAAAAGACATAACCACAAATTCAAAATGCCAATATCTAGTCTAAAAAGTTGTTTTGGGAATATCACACTCCCTCACCTTCACTTGGTGGTAATAGGAACGAAGATCAATCTTAGAAAAGTGACTTGCCCCTTGAAGTTAATCAAAAAGGTCATCAATCCTTGGTAGAGGGTACTTGTTCTTTATGGTGACTCTATTAGGTTGTCGGTAATCAATGCACATTCTAAGAGAACCATCGTGCTTCTTCACAAATAACATTGGTGCACCCCAAGGTGACTTACTATGCCTTATAAAATCCTTTTTCAATAAATCACTCAATTGCTCCTTCAACTCCTTCAACTCCGTTGGGGCCATAAGGTAAGGAAGAATAGAAATAGATTGAGTATCAGAAAGGAGATATACACCAAAATCTATTTCCCTTTCAGGAGAAACGCAGGAAGCTCATCGGAAAAGACATCAAGAAACTCATTAACCACTAGAACCGACTCAATAGGAAGGACTTTGGATTCCACATCCCTAACCTTCACAAGATGATAAAGATAACCTTTAGAAATCAAATTTTGGGCCTTAAGACAAGAAATGAATTTACCCTTAACTACCACATCACGACTTTCCCACTCAAGGACGAGCTCATTAGGGAATTGAAATTTAATCCTACAGATTCTACAATCAATAGAAGCATAATATGCATGCAATCAATCCACCCCAAGAATTACATCAAAATCTACCATATCTAATTCAATAAAATCACAAGGCAAGATTTTGTGCAAAATGAACATGGAAAAATTTCTATAGACTCTTTTAGCAACAATGGACACCAACTGCGGTAGACACTTCATAAGGTTTACACAACAATTCGAGACTAACATGAAGCTTTTTGGAAACAAAAGGAGTAATAAAAGAACGAGTGGCACCCAGGTCTATCAATGCATACACATCAAAATTAATAACCTTTAACATACCAATGATGACATCGGGAACTTCATTCACCACTTGTCTCCCTTGAAGAGCATAAAATCTATTTTTCCTTGGTGCACCCCCTTGTTGGCCTCCTCTTCCCCTTTGACCCGTATTTGCACCTTGGCCTTGTGAACGACCATCTCCACCTTTGTTTTGTGCGTGAGGAAAATCAATAACCTTGTGACCCATCTCACCACAACCAAAGCAAGCATTAGAATTCCTCAAAAATAGACCACTATGATTCTTTCCACACCTTGGACATCTAGGTTTTACCATTCCTCCATTACCACCTTGGAATCTTTAATTAGGCACCCTCTCATTGGCAAACCTCTTATTGGAAGCATTGGATGATCCTTGGCCTTGGAACTTGTGGCCTTGAGGAAACTAGCCACCTTTAGAACCTTGGAAACTACCTTCAAACCGAGCCCTCTTGGGCTCCCAACCCTTCTCTTTCTAAGATTTTCCCCTTCTAGTTGCTCGACATATGTCATGAGCCGAGACAAATACATGTCCCCTACTAGCATGGTGGTACGACACTCCTCATTGACCAAGTTGGGTATACCCGACACAAATTTGTTCATCCTTGGCCTAGGGCTTGGCAACCAATTGTAGAGCATACTTGGAAAGCTTGTTGAACGTGAGGATATACTCTCTCACACTCATAAACCCTTGCTTTAGATTCATAAATTCTATTATCTTCGCCTCCCTTAGCTCAATAGGAAAGAACCTGTTGAGAAATGCCACTTTGAACTCCTCCCAAGGGATAACATCATTATTCCCCTTCTCCATCTTCCATTGAGTGAACCGAATTTGAGCCACCCCTTTGAGTTGGTAGGCTTCCAACTTTGCTCTGAATTAACCCCCGTAATAGATAACACCTTATACACCTCATTAATGAATTCTTGGGGATCCTCATCCACCTTGGAGCGATAAAACTCCGGTGGATTCATCCTAGTAAAATCCCTCACCGTTGAGGCTGAAGTAGGAGCATGAGGGGCTTGGTCCCCTTGGTTGATTTAGTTGGTCATAGCATAAGCCAACATCGCAATAGCAACTCAAAATTCTTCTTGGCCTACCCTTCATTGTTAGGAGCTTGAGGGGCGGAGGAGTTGGTTGCTCCTCGGGTGTATGGGCTCTTCTTCCTCTTGGAATCGACATGATCTAGAATAGCAAAGAACATTTGTTAGGGGAAAAGCCTTAACTTCTATAGCATGACATAGATCATGAAGAAAGGAAACATTTCCTAAAATGCCTCATAGCCTCTTACTCATAGTTGTGGCGCGCTTCACAACCATGAATAAGACTCTAATCGACGTGGTGTGTTGGATTTCGAGGAACATTAATAACCTAGTGCTCTGGTACTAAGTTTGTCACGACCCAAGCCTAGGGCCTAGACGTGACATGATGAATTGAAATCCGAAGGAACTCAAACAAGCATCTTAGCATATCAATCACACATCCTGGGTCGCAGAAGTAAAGTAAACAATAACAAGGGATATATGAAATGGGAAGTGGGACTAAGGGAAGTCTTGAATATAAACAAATCATAAGAGTTAATCTCATAATGTAATAACACCACATATCCAACATACAAGTCTAAACTTAGAATGGAGTGGGGGCCAAGACATTTTCCGAGCTTACCCTCATAATGTTAAATGTTCAACATAAAGAAGCCTTAGAAATAATAAAAGAAAAGTAGATAGTGTCCTGGAACTTGAGGATGCACCAATCTTATCTTCGAATAATCTCACTAGGCACATGGAGGATTATCAAGAGGAGCTTCAGTCCCTACATGGTGATATCATGTAGGCATAAAGTATGCATTAATACATTTGAATGTAATAACTATGTAGGATTCAATGCAAGAAAGCATAAGCCAATGTAGTCAAAATGCATAATCATAGTCAATCGATAGCATAATCTCAATATGGCATGAATGATCAATACTTGAAGTAAAACGTGCTTATAAATCATTCATCTTGCATAGAACATAATACATGTGTGGGAAGAGACCTCAACCAACAAAGAATAATACCAAGCAAGCTACAACTTGGAATCTCGATGATTACCCCTCATCGGTAAAGAGGTGATCTACTTGCCAAGGTAAACCATACTTCACTAACGGGAGCCCATCCTATTTCGGAGAAGTAACCCCCTTACGGGAACACATCCCATTTTGGGGTGGATTTCATGATAAAATGCACTAAATAGATCCACTAGTATAGTAAGGGTATAACATAATCCTATATTGGCACATAGTTTGAGGCAGTGTTCTGAAAGGCGAGCGCCTCATCACCTTTGGCAAGAGGTGAGCTGAGGCGAGGCAGTGTCGCCTTGACATGTTGTGGCGAGGCGCTCCTAGAAAAGGCAAGGTGAGGCGCCATAAAGGCAAGTGGTGACAGTTTGAGGCGAGGCGCCTATGGCGCTTCCTTTTGTGTTTAATCAAAAAATGATGATTTTTTTAATAATAAAAAGGACTTCTATGGTTTATTTTCTAAAAACTTTACGCGAACATATGCTGCTTCTCCAAAGTTCAGACTTCACTTCTTCTTTTCTCCACTGTGTGATTCTTCTCTTCTCCATTGTGCAACCCTTCAGGTACATTTTCTTTCTTATTTTCTTCTTTCTTCTTTCTTCTTTCTTCTTCTTCTTCAGTTCCAGACCTGCGTGACAGCTTCTTCTCCACTGCGCCTTATTTTTTCCTTTCTTTCTTCTTCTTATTCAGTTCTATTCTTCTTCTTTTATAAATTTGTTCCAAAGTCACCCAATTACTCTGTTCGACTGTTCCAGACTCTGTTCAGCGGTGGACTGCCTAAATGTTTTTTTAAAAAAAATTATAATCCTTCTTTGTTAATATGTTGTATACTTATTTAGTTATTTATATAATATTAATATGTCAATACTCATAATTTGCTGCCAATGCCTATAAATTGACCCATAATTTGTTTGTCAGTGCCCATAAGTTGCTGCCAGTGCAGATAATTTGCCTTCCACTCTGCTGCTAGTGCCCAGGCCTTTTGCTTCTTTGATTTAATTTAATATACTAATTTATATATATTTTCTAATATATATTATTGCTATTGAGATTCTAGATATTTATATATGTATTAAAATATTTTATGATTTTAGTATAAATGGGCGGCTTTTTCAAAAAGGCAAGCACCTCGCCGCTCGCCTCGTAGTGAGGCGAGGCAGAGCCTTGTCACCTTTCGCCATCCAAAACACTGGTTTGAGGAAAGGAGTATGGACCCTTGAAGATAGTCCGTGCCGACATCCAATCCATCGATGCTAAGTCTAATCTGATGGAATAATTGAAATAATCATATATTTAGTAAGTTGTAATAAACATAGAATCATAGCACGAGTAGTTCTTAAACATACTTGACCTCTAATGGTGAGCCTAACTTGAAACATGAGAATTGACCATAATCAAACATGAACCCTTTCTTTAATATGAATGGCTCACAAGAGGTAAAATCTTGGAAATAGGGCTCAACTTCATACTTGCATAATCATAGATAATTCCATGAATTCATAACATACTTGATAGACTATATTCATCATGAAGTCATTTGACTTGTAGAACATGTTATTAACTTGAGAATTCTTGACTTGACATTTCATCGAACACATGGTGGGCACATATGAGAACATGTTTAAATCATGCAAAATGCAAGAGTATAGATCATGAAATACTGAAATCAATGCATCTTAAAGTCATGTAAATTAGCCCACCAACATCATGGTAAAACTCCATCATGGGTAACTTGTAAATCATATCAAAACTTCACAATAGCTCATAGATTTCATAGCTTGAATCTTATATTGTCTCAATAGACAAAGATCACTTCATAGTATAAGCTCAAAATAGATGTTTATGCATAATCAACAATATTTGATAAAATCCCAATATAAAGCATGCTCATATTTCATAATAATAGATGCCCATAAGTAATACATCTTGAAATCATGTTTTTTTCATAAATAAGGAAGGTTGGACTCCATAGGTGAAAGGAGTCAATGGATGAAACCCACATACCTAAATTTGAGGGATTACTTTATGTAGACTTGAAGGGGACTTGAAGCTTGAATGGAGTTCTTGAGATCCAGAATTAAGCTTGAGACATTTGAATTTAGATGAAATATTTGGTTAAGTTTTGGAGAGGATTTTGAGAGGGTCTTGAGATATAGAGTTGAAAAATGGCTAAGTATATGTGTTTTTACGCATAAGCGGGCATGGGGGCTATGACTCCAAGGCCCTTGGGCCGAAATAAAAAATCAAGAAAAATAGTACACTGGTTTGCGTCAGGTCCGCGCACGCAGGCCCAGTTTGTACTACTCCATGCCCCTGGCGCATCGCGTGCAGGGCACAGACAGATACTAGATAAGAAAATTTTGGAAAAATTATTTTTCACTATGGGTCCTCTAAAGTCGGGGTTATACTCATTTCCCACTAAATTTTGTCTCCTGATTGAGAATATGAAGTTGTATTTTTGATATCACGCACGAATTTTGAGATATATGGAAATTACAATGATTAGCATTTTTGAAGCCATTTTTAGGGCATTTCAGGTTGCTTATAAGTTAGAGTTGCCTTCTGAGCTTGACGAAATTCATCCTGTGTTCGACGTCTCGATGTTGAAAAAATGCTTGGAAGACCCTACCTTTATAATCCCTGTTGAGAGTATTATTCTGGTCCAAATCCTTGATCGTCACATTCGCAAGTTGAGAACCAAAGAGATTATCTCAGTCAAAGTCTTGTGGAAAAATTAATTCATTTAGGAAGCCACATGGGAAGCTGAGGAAGCGATGAGAACTAAGTATCTGCATCTATTCATGTCTAATGATGAGAATGTTGAAGGTAATGTTCTTACCCTTGACCTAGATTGATGTTTCTATTCCTGAGTCTAAGTAGAGATTGTTGAGGTTGATAAGGAGTCGAGAGTTTGATTGATTGAGTGAGTATTAAGATGAGACTTGAGTGTATTCCTGCTTTGACATCCACCTTTACTCATCATTTAAGGATGAATGATCCAAGGGGGAGATGATGTAACACCCGATTGTCACGACCCAAGCCTAGGTCCTAGATGTGACATGGTGAATAGGGAACCCGAAGGGACCTCAAACAAGCCTTTTAACTTGTCATTACATATCATTGGTCGCGGAAGCAATAAAAACAAGCATCAAGAGATAATAAAGTGGGACAACCGGGGCTAAGGGAAAGCACTTTCATATCATTGACATCAAGAAAAATAGAGCCAAGGTTCTTAGCATAGATACATAATATGTCCAATAAACACCTCTAATACATAGATAAGAGCGGGCGAAAATACAAAGCAACCGGGCTCACCCTCATAGTCAAAATAGAATATAAGGAAGAATGTCTCAATACATAATAAGAGTAACATAGACTAAGGTCCTCGAGGTAGAGGACTCACCAACTAGCTTGAGTAGTATCGAACTAGCCACATGGAGGTGGAGGATGATCAATTGGGGCTCTGGTTCCTACATGATGATATCATTTAGGCAAGAGTATGCGTTAGTACATTTGAATGTACTAAGTATGTAGGATGCAATGCAACAAGAATTAGGCATTATAGTTAAAATGCATAACAACAGGCAATAGACATAATATAACAATATGTCATGTATGACCAATGCGTAAATACAACATGCTTAAGTAACCCATGCTCATATATGATATCATATGTGTAGAAGAGACCAAGCTAGATTTTCAAGGTACAAACCCCTTGGTTGGTTGATGATTGTTTCACCCCATCACCCTGGCGGTGTGGTACAAACCCATCACATGGTTGGTGATAATTACACCTTATCACCACGGTGGCGAAATACAAACCCTTCACATGGTTGATGAGTATAAACCCCTACCTCGATTACCCGGGCTCTTGTCCCCCCAGATCGAGTATGGTCTAATTCAATACTTTATATAAAGTATATCATATAGATAGGCTCATTTTATCATCATATAGTCAATCATATCATATCTCACGCTTTGGACCTTTAACTCCTCAAGAAACCACATCCACACATTTTATCAAACACTTAGAGGGGGTGTAATGCTAGTATAAAATCATGAAATATAGAGATGAAATCATGCAAGAAAATCCATTACAAAACCATCAATCAACACGTTACAACACTCTCAAGTAACATACATCAAAACCCCTCATCAATTCTTATAATATATCCAAGATTTATAACTCAAAACATAACAAAACAGTCACAATTTCACATAGCTTTAACATAATGTGCAGTGAATTTCATAATAAGCAAGACCC
>JAABOM020064008.1:0-42532 GCA_011800125.2 Solanum clarkiae | reverse complement strand
GCAACCTGGAGCTTGGTAACAGTAGCTGGATATCCTGTACTCCTACTGGGGAGATCTACTAGCACCTGTACCTGCAGTATGAAACGTAGGTCCCCCGTAAAGGATGTCATTATGAGATAATGTACTGAATATGTAAGGCAGGAAATATTGTATATGAAGCAACAACTCAAATGGAACTATGCACTAGGGTAGGATAAGAGACCACCTTTAGTTATACTATGGAATCATGTACTTTATATTCTTTTTATTACTTTACCTTTATTGTATAATCTGTGCACAACATGTAATACAAATGACCAATTGATCAGTAGTAAATCTATATTGGGATCAGCCCTGGCTAGGCTTTTCCTTTAACTCCTTGGGCTCCCCTCGTGATAGGATCGACCCTGGCTAGGTGATTCCTTCATCTCTCGGGTTACCACTCATCAATAAGTAATGTACTATACTTTATCTTTCAATTACCTTTGAGACGATTCTTTCGGTGGTCGTAATATTGGCACTATAGGACTGTACATACAACATATGACATGTAAACAACCACAAAAGACAACACCACAGTGGAAGGAGTAAGTTAAACAAATAATGAAATGCATAGGAGGTAGAACAACACATGAACTTTATTTAGTAGAACGAATTCGTATATCTTGGTATCCAAGTATGTATACTGATTTAAAGGTGATTATGTATGGGAGCATATGAACATGTGAAAGAGTTGAGACACAATTAATAGTTGTGTCGGAGTTGGTAAGTGACTTTATGTGCCAAGGAGGGATCTATGTTTCATGCCAAATAATACGAAATCAAGTAGCCTTACATACCTCGCTGTAAGACCTTGCTATTACCTAGAGAAAACCTTCCCTTCCTCCAAGTATTTGTATATAACATATTAGGTGATAAAACTAGAATTAGAAGCCAATAGATACATCTTGGCAGCCTAATCTCATAAAAAAACAACATACAGGCAGTAAGTGCGTATTTATAAATCCGAGTGTATTCTTTCAACCTTTCCGCCCCTAATCGTATTTTCTAATACACATTTTTATATACATATCAGTGCAGCCTTTTCTAGTCCCATAACAGTCTTACAACATCCCACAAAGCACAACACATAATAATTCTATGCGACATATAAATAGGTGGCATAACGTTACGTCCCTTTGCCCCATTTTGATATAAACAATCCCAAACCTGTTCCAACTTTAACCAAACTATACTCAACACATCTATACATAAAACAAACCTTAAAACAGTCTTAGAATAGTACCAAAGCAGTCATGAAGGACATGAGGCAATAGCCTTCCATCCATCGTCCACAAGTTCATACTAAGAACATAATTGTGATATCCTATGAGGACTCACTTTTGTGGACTATAAAAGTGGTGCAACAGCTAGGTTACATCACTAACAAACTAAAATTTGTTAAAAACATAAGCGTTACGTCATAATTCAGCCAACCAAGAAGTGAAAATCCTCTTGAACAACAAGAAACGTTCACAACAATCCTTAGGACACATGCTGTCCAAAATTTCAGCACAAACATAACTAGCATATACTTCTTGTTTTCATGGGATAAGTATAATAAATACATAGATATTTCCACTTATATTAGCCTTCAAGGTTTAGATTTCCTTCAAGAACCATAGAGAGTTGTGTAGCCTGCCTCGTGAAGTGAAATAAAGAGAGAGAAAGTGTCTTTAAGGAAGCTGAAAATTTGTTCCAAGGTGAAATGAATTAAGGAGCTATTTTTGAGCCCTTTTAAAAAGTCTCCTTGGCCAAATTTCTTTTGAACTTTTCATCACATATTAACACATATTAATAACCTTGTGATGCAATAGCTTGGCCCTTAAACTTCAGCCTAAATGGGTCTCAAAGTTGATGGGCCTTGGTTGCCCATTTTCCAAATTCCTCTTCACTTAGTTTGGGCCCAATTAGCCGAGTGGGTTATGGTGTACTTGGGCCCTTTTATTATTCATATTGGTATAAAAATAAAGTTCATTTATGATGCTAAAACAAAGGCTAAAGTTACACCCTTAACATGGGCTTTATTCATAATCGGGCTTGGACAAATTCGACATCGGACCTCATCTCTGTTTAGCTAGCAAATTTAAGCTAAGCAAGCAGGTGACTCACCTGCTAGCTTCTTAAGTCTTACAAGTACCTCAATTCTCTCACTTTGTTTAGGGCCGTGATCTCCTCAATTTGACACAAAACATGTATACACTTGACCCTCTTACGCATTTGCAAAACATGATATTCAAGCACTTTTAAAAATTGGTGCTAATTTGAAAAGCCATATCATGTTTCATTTACATAGTACTAGTATTGTGAGAGGTGGGGTGTTACATTGGTAGAGGATTTTGAGAGGATTTAAGAGTGTATTCAAGTTGGGAGTCATGACGTGATCCTTGAGATAGGGTTTAGTTCTTTTGGAGAGGTTAAGATAGAATTAGAAGTCCAAAAATATCATTAGAATAAATAAAATTTTCGAAAATGCCATTAATAAAACGGAGAAAAATTTGATAAAGTGTCACATTACTTGTGGTTACACAGGTGATGTGGCACTCCATCAGCCATGTGGAGTGCCCTTGAGATGATACTTAGTCGAAAATATGGAAGTTAGGACACTTGGGAAAAATAATGTCATTGTCACTTCGACGGGAGGCTCCACAGGTCGTGTGGTGCTACAAGTCCGTGTAGTGGCCCAAGGAGTTACACTTGGTGGAAAAATATGGGCAGGAGGCTCCACACTAGGCCACATGACCTGTGCTTGACATGGCCTATGAAGATGGCCGTGGAACTACAGTTGGTCAAGAAAACTCCCTCTCATGCCAAACTTGCCTCACTTGCACACGGCCCGTACTACTGGCCGTGCCGTAACCGCTAGACTAAAAATGGTCTTTTCTAGCCCAAAACACCCACACGGCTCATCCAAACGCTCATTGCCCATCTAAGTGCTCATGTGACATCACTGCATGGGAGGGTCTGACGAAAATGGTCATAACTCTTTCATTCGAACTCAAAATGAGGTGAAACCTTGTGCATTGGAAAGAAAACGCAAAGGGCTTTCATTTGACATGTTGTGGGTCATCGAGTTCTTTGTGTGCTAAATGTTATGCTCATGTAAAGTTGAACTTGGCACAAACCAACACCCAAAACTCAATTCATAGGGAAGTCTTGAACTCATCTAAGTCCTAGAAGTTTCCCCACGACCCTTATACGCTCCCCACCTAAACAAATGAGACTTGAAACATGGATACATAAGTGCATGGAGTTATGGGGTGTCACAAACATCCACTAAAGTCCTTCTGGCAACTAAGAATAGCCTACTTAAGTTAGTGGGCACATCAATGTCCACCTCACAATCCAAAATCATAAACTTAGCTGGTAGTATAAACTTATCCACTTTCACCAAGACATTTTGTAGAATTCCAACTAGCTTTTTGATGGACTGGTCAGCCATGATCAAATGCATCATTATTAGTGAACAAGCGTCTAACCCCAACTCTTCAGAGATAGCCAAGGGCATGAGATTTATGTTTGCACGTAAATCACATAATGCCTTACTAAACTTACAAACTCTGATAGTTCAAGGAATTGCGAATGCACCAAGGTCATCCTTTTTTGGATACAAGGGTTGCGTCAAGATTGCACTACAATTGTATGAGACTTCAATCATCTCACACTCTAAGATTCTTTTCTTGGTTACCAACACCTTCATAAACTTTGCATACCCTAACATTTTCATTATTGCTTCAACTAATAGGACATTGATGGACATGGAATTGAATATACAGTGAAATTTCTTCAATTTGGTATCCTTCTGATTCTTTTTCCACCTTTGAGGAAATGTAATATTGATCTTGACCTAAGGAGCCTTTATTTTCAAGGCTGGGTTTGCATTCTCAGGGGATGCACTTTAAACATTCTTTGCATCATCCCCAACTTTCTCTTTTTCACTAATCCTGGGACTGTCGAGAGTCTCACCACCTTCATTCACCATCACATCATCATTTTCACTCTCATTCACGTTACTTCATTTATGTCTGCTTCCTTTTCACCTTCCTCAACAATAGGTGTAGGCATAACACCTTCCATAACTTCTCCAATACGAGTCATGATAGACAAATATTGTTGGTCATCCTTCTTTGGGTTGGCTACTATATCATTGGGCAGACTTACCTTTGGCCTTTGGTTGAGATGAGCCAAGATGTTGCCAAGATGGGTCTCCAAATACTTAATGAAAGCTTAATGTGAAGTCACAGTTTGGCTCAGCTATGAGCAATCTCATTTGATCACCTTCAAAACCTTGTAGGAGGCCTCATCTTTGTTTAAAATCTAAGGAAACATATCTTCCTTTCGAAATGTTTTTGGATTCATAATTGGATTAGCATCTTTCACCCTATCATGGGGTGGAATGTACCTAATATTTTGTACCATCATGATCTCTCCAACCTCTAAGTTGAGGTTGATTGAGCCAATTTCTATCTCGCCGTCCATCACTATTGTTCCAACCTTTCTTACAGCGTGGCCTTGGAAAAGATCATTGAGAACCCATAACTTGATTACCCATATAATGTATCTCTTCACTATAAACTTCTTCATATGGTACATTATCATAAATCACATCACCAACAACACTTATAGCATTAACACTTTCCCTGCTTCCACCCATTATGTGTTTAGTCAAGAGATCCAACTGACTTAATATTTTAGCCATGTTTTGTCCCTCTCTTGATCTTTTGATAGTTGTTCTTTTGTTGGACCCCTATACATAGAAGATACAAGTATATCCCTTGTGTACCGAGCCATGGTTATCTTGTCATGTCCAAAATCCTACAAGCAACAACAAATGTTTGCTTCATGATTCCTCTTTGTACCAGTTGATCAATCACACCTTTGTTGACTACATCTAGGCTCATACATAAGTATTGCAACACCATGTGGTCCGAAACTCCATGGTTTAGCCATTATAGCAAAAGTTTCTGGAACCATAGCCATGTTTCATGCAATGACTCACCATCAATTCTTTTGAAGTTCTGTGTACTCCTTCACATAACCATCTTTGAGGGAGGAAAGAGCCTTTCGAGGAATGCATCTTGTAGGTCCTTCCAAGAAGTTATTCAATCGCGAGGAATTTCAGCTAACCACTTCACAACTTCTCGGATTATCGAGGATGGGAAGAGTCTCAATCCGATGGCTTCTTGCCTGAATCCCCAGAAGCTGAATGGAAAACAGATATCTACAAAATTTTGAAGATATTCATGGGGATCTTTATGGGCTTGACCTCCGAATAGCCCCTTTAGTTGAAGCAATTATAATATTCTTCTATTAACATTAAAGATAATACCTCCAACTAATGGGGACAATCTTCTTGCTGTCATACTCCCTATTGATCCAGTTGACATCTTGGAAGTCATTCACATCTTCCACATTGTCACCGTGAACACTTCCAGCACTATTCATCTTAACACCTAATTAACAAAAACAAAAATAACAAGTAAATTAATAAGGCAACTATAACTATAAAAACTAAGTTCAAAAAAAGCTTCAACTAACACCAGTCCCTGGCAACAACATCATTTTAGATGATGTTCAAACCTACTTTGTTAATGAAAAAATGGATGATCATTATCAACATAATAACCCAACAAGAGTTGGGGCCGAATCCCATAGGAAATGGTGATTCATGAGGTTTAGTAATGCATTGAACGAGGCAATTGTAGAGTCTAATAGGGGGTTGCAAGTAAATAAATATCAAGAGTCAGCTAACAATAATTTCTAATTTGCAAATTAACAATGATTAAGAGATATGTTGGGGGTGTGCAAATATGAGGGTTGATCTAATTGGCTGGGTCTAAACCCTTGATTAATCAATTTTAAAATATGTAGGTAAGCTAGGTTGCTAGTAATCAACACTTCATTTATGACAACGAAGGTATTTCGTATGAATCTATTACGACATCATATGCAATCGCTCATGGATATGTTTGGCCTAAAAATTATAGCAATCCTTCTAATACTTTAGCCATTGGACCCAAGTTTGTGTCATTCAACTGAAAACCCAAAAGATTTTCCGCTAATATACCTACTATACCTCTGATTACTCAAATTAATGCAATAATCAGAGATCTAAAGTAAATTCCAAGTCTATAACATCAGGATTATAGACGAAACTTAACAATAAATGTAAACTCACTGAGATTAGCATCATCATAATCAAAATTTCATTGACCTAGCTTAGGAATTAAAGACCCATATTATATATAAAACCCCAACATAGGGTGTCATGACCTAAGCCTAGGTCCTAGGAGTGACACCGATGCAAGGGGAACCCGAAGGTACCCCAAGCTAGCCTATAAGAACATTATTACACATCCTTTATCGCGGAAGTAATAAAACAAGCATCAAGAGATAATAAATCGAGATAACCGGGACTAAGGGAAACCTTTAATATCATGGACATTGAGAATAATAGAGTCAAGGCTCATAACGTAGCTACAAAACATGTCCCACAACACCTCTATTACATCGATAAGAGCGGGGGCCACAACAAGTAACCAAGCTTACCCTCATAGTCAAGACATAACGAAAGAAAGATAGTCTTCCTATATAGCAAGAGATCATAAGCAACGTCCCCGGGATGGAGGATTCACCAATAAGCTTAAAAGACAATCATACTAGCCACGTGGAGGGGGAGGATGATCAAGCATTGCTCCAGTTCCTACATGGTGGCATCATGTAGACATAGAGTATACATTACTATGTTTGAATATACTATATATGTAGGATGCAATACAATAATAGATAGACATCATAGACAAATTGCATAATAATTCTCAATAGGTGGCATAAGAGCAAGATGACATGTATGATTAATGATTACGTAAAATAAGCTTACATTGAACATAATACATGTGTAAGAAGAGACCACTATCGTATTGGTGGATTGTCGCACCCTACTACTCGTGGTTATTAAGGTACAAACCCCTTCAATTGGTTAGTGGATCATTGCACCCTACCATCCGTGGTGAACCGGATACAAACCCTCCCACATGGTTGCCAAGGTACAAACCCACCGACATGGTTGGTGGATCTCATACCATACCACTTGTGGTGACTGAGGTACAAACCACCTAACATGGTTATTAAGGTACAAACCCCCAAATAGGGTTATCAAGGTATGAACCCCTCAACAAGGTTACCCAGTGCGCAACCCCGAGTAGGACATGGTCATGTTCCAACACTATATATAGAATACCATATACATACATTCATTTAATCATAATTTCATCAACATTTTCTTCATCATATTGTCAGTTAACTTATAAGACATGCATTCGATATTCAATTCCTCAAGAACCCATAACCGGATATTTTATTGAACACTTAGAGGGTGTGTAGTACTAGTGTAAAATAATGCAATTCAAAATTGTTATCATGCTAGAGAATTCAATGTAAAACCATTAACAGATACTTGGTAACACCCTCAAACAATATAAATCAAAATCCTTCATCAAATCTCATATTATATCTTAGATTCATAGCCTAAAATAAAGTAAAACAGTCATAATTTCATAGACCCCAACATAGAGTGCAGTAATTTTTCATAATGAATAAGACCCATTTGTAAATCAACTTTGAATCATGCAATTTAGGGTAAAAGGAAGCTCGATATCATGGGTGAAAGGAACCCATGAAAGAAACCCACATACCTTAGCTTTGGAGATGAACTTGATGAAGATTAGAGATGAAGACTTGAAGCTTGAATGAGATACTTTAAATCCGGATGAGTTTTGAAACTTGAGTTTAGGAGTAAAATATTTGGTTAAGTATTTGAATGAGTATTGGGGAATGTGTTGAATGATATGAGGGTGAAAAATAGCTAAGTGTAGGTATTTTTGCACATGGAAACACTTACGCCAAGACATAAAAGTCTTGGACCTAGGTCCAAAACTGGACAAAGAAAATACAAAAAGGCGCGCCTTTGGCGCGTCGCGCCAGTGGCACGTAAACCTTTCTGAAAATCGCATTTTGCAATTTTCAAATTTTGATATGGCTTCTCTTAAATCAGGGTTAGACCCATTTTCACTAAATTTTACCCCCCGAACAAGAAGATGAATTCAGATTTTTGATATCATGCACAGATTTTGAGATATATAGAAATTACAATTCTGGGCATTTTCGAGGCACATTTTCGGGCACTTTTTGGGGTTATTTCAGTATCTCCCCTTTGGGAACATTCGTCCCTGAAAGTTAAAGAAACATATATGAGAGACACAAACATAACAATTTTAGTGCACATAAGGATGCAACAATGCACTTAAACATCATTTAAAAAATCTCATCACAAGTGTAAAATCATAATGAACTTGTCAATTTAAACATGAATGTATGCATATGTCATAGGATGAAGATAGACTTGAAATCACATAGGGAACTTAGAGTTATACATTAGGATTGAGTAAAGTGGAAATTATAAGGATACCTCTTTTGCATGTCCGCTTATCCAATAGCACTTTCAACTTATTGATTCCTCCAAAAGACCTTAACAGGAGCCACATCCTTGTTCCTCAATGTCTTCACTTGCCTATCAAAAATCTAAATCGGAACCTTTTGATAAGTCAATTTTTCATCCACAATAGCCACAACATCAAGGGGCACAGTAGCATTAGGATCACCCACACACTTTCTCAACATAGACACATAAAATACCGGATGAATCAATTCCATTTCTCTAGGAAAATCCAACTCGTAAACTATCTTGCTAATTCTTTTCATTACCCTATAAGGGCCCAAATATCTTGGGCTCAACTTGTTGTTCTTACCAAAGCAAACCACACCCTTCATGGGTAACACCTTCAAATAAACCCAATCACCCACTTTGAATTTAAGATCCCTTATCCTCACATCGATATAGGACTTTTGGCGACTTTGAGCTATCTTCAACCTTTATCTGATTATCCTAACCTTCTCAAGAATCTCCATAGCTAGATTTGGTCCCAAAATAGCCAGCTCACTAATTTCAAACCACCCAACCAATGATCTGCAATGTCTACTATAAAGATCCTTAAAAGGAGCCATACCAATGCTAGAATGATAGATATTGTTGTAGGCGAACTCAATCAGCGGCAGATGATCATTACAAATACCCTTGAGCTCCAATACACAGGCCCTAAGCAAGTTTTCTGGTGTTTGGATAGTCCTTTCTGCTTGGCCATCCATTTGACGGTGGAAGGCCATACTAAACTTAACCTTTGTACCAAGACCCCTTTATAAAAATCGCCAAAATTGTGAAGTAAATTGATCTCCATGATCCGATATGATAAATAAGCGAACCTCATGCAATCTCACCAAGTCATGGATGTACAACCTAGCATACTACTCATTCCCATATATGGTCTTAACTGGTAGAAAGTGAGCCGATTTCTTCATTCTATCAATCACAACCCAAATGGAATCAAACCCCTTCTTAGTCTTGGGTAACCCAATTACAAAGTCGATATTAATCTCTTCCCACTTCAAAGTAGGAACCTCTACGTCTTGGGTTAGGACACCCGACCTTTGTTGTTCGGCCTTGACTTGTTGATAACTATGCCAACCGGACACAAATTTTGCAATATCATTCTTCATGCCTCCCCACAAGTACACCTCTTTCAAAACCCTATACATTTTAGTAGAACCATGTGAATGGAATAGGAAGAACCTTGAGCCTCATCAAGAATTCTCTCTCTCAAGCAGTCAACACAAGGCACATACAACCTACCTTGGCATCTAAATGTACCATCTCCCCCTTGGGAGAAAACCTCAACTTTCCAATCACCAATCAAGGCCTGCAATTCCAACAAGGAGGGATCAAGATCTTGCTTAGATTTTACCTCCTCAACCAATGAAGATTTAGAACCATCAATAACAACACCACCATTATCCAATTCCCCCAATCTAACTCCGAATCTAGCCAAAAGATGGACCTGCCTAGCCACCTCCCTATCACCACCATCAACATGAGCTAGGCTACCCATAGACACCCTACTCAATGCATCCACTACCACATTAGCCTTACCCAGATGATGATGCATACTCATATCATAGTCCTTAAGAAGTTCTAACCATCTCTTTTGTCTCAAGTTAAGATCTTTTTGAGTGAAGACATATTGGAGGCTCTTGTGATCGGTTAACACATCAACATGCACCCCATCTATGTCATGATGCCAAATCTTTAATGCAAATACCACGACAGCCAGTTCAAGATCATGGGTAGGGTAGTTCTTTTCATGCACCTTGAGTTTTCTAGAAGCATAGGCTATCACCTTATCATTTTGCATTAGAACACAACCCAAACCAACTATAGAAGCATCACAATACACAACAAATCCCTTTAACCCTTCCGGTAGTGATGATATAAGAGCGGACAAAATCTTATCCTTCAAGGTCTGGAAGCTCCTCTTACACTTATCGGTCCACACAAACTTGGCCTTTTTTTGAGTCAATTTATTCATTTGAGAAGAAATAGAACAAAACCCATTCACAAATCTGTTATAATACCCCTCTAAATCCAAGAAACTCCTAATGTCCGATGAGGTCAACAGTCTAGGTAAACTTTTAATCACATCGGTATTCTTATGATACACCTTAATTCCATCCCCCGACACCATATTTCCAAGGAAAGAAACCTCCTTCAACCAAAATTCACACTTTTCATATTTAGCATATAGCCTCTCCTCCCTCAATCTTTGTAATACAACCTTCAAATGAGCCCGATGCTCCTCCTCACCGTGAGAATAGATCAAAATATCATTAATGAATACCACAACAAATAAATGAAGGCAGAGTTTGAAGACCCTATTCATAAGGTCCATGAAGATAGCCGGTGTACTGGTCAACCCAAAAGACATCAGAAGTAACTGATAATGCCCATATCTAGTCCGGAAGGCCTTCTAGGGAATATCACACTCCGTCACCTTCACTTGATGATACCCAGGCTGAAGATCAACCTTAGATAAATGGCTAGCGCCTTGCAATTGGTCAAAAAATCATCAATCCTTGGAAGAGGATACCTCTTCTTTATATTGACCCTATTAAGTTGCCGGTAGTTAATATACATTATAAGGGACGCATCTTTCTTTTTCACAAAAAACACCAGTGTACCCAAAGGTGATTAGCTAGGCCTCATAAATCCCTTCTCCATTAAGTCCCTCAATTGTTCCTTCAACTCCTTCAACGCCATCGGTGCCATACGATAAGGGAAAATAGAAATGGGTTGAGTGTCGGGAAGGAGATCTATACCAAAATCTGTTTTCCTTTGAGGAGGAACACTAGGGAGGTCATTTCAGAGACACCAAGAAACTCATTTTCAACCCAAACTGACTCTATGGGAAGGATTTGGACTCCACATCCCTAACCCTCACAAGATAGTAAAGAAACCTCTTAGAGATCAACTTACGGGCCTTAATGCAAGAGATGAACTTACCCTTTACCACCACATCATGACTCTCCCACTCAAGGACGGGTTCATTTGGGAATTGGAATTTGACCCTACGAGTTCTACAATCAATATAAGCATAGTATGTATACTACCGATCCATCCCAAGAATGATGTCAAAATTAAACATGTCCAACTCAACAAGTTCACAAGGCAATACTTTAAGGAAAATGGAAATGGGGCAATCTTTATAAACTTTCCTAGCAACAATAGATGCACCAACATGAGTAGACACCTCATATGACTCATGCAATAATTCAGTCTCAACATGGAACTTTTCGGCAAAAAAGGGGGTAACAAAAGATAGAGTACGACCTGGATCAATCAATGCGTACACATCAAAGTCAAAGTTCAACATACCAGTACCAACATCGGGGACCTCATCAACCCCTTGCCTCCCACGCGAAGCACATAATCGATAGTTCCTTAGGGAACCATCTTGTCAGCCACCACTCCCCAAAGGAACCACATTAGCACCTTGTGGACGAACCTCCTTGCCCTTGTTATGATTTTTAGGGCAATCCACCTTTTTGTGACACACTTCCCTACAACTATAGTATGTATTAGTGTATCTCAAGCATGGGCACTTATGATCCTTACCACACCTAGGACACAGCTCATTAGGAACCACCACATCAACACCTTGGGTTCTTGGGAAGTCATTTGCAGATCCCCTATTAGAAGTATGAGAAGACCCTTGGCCTTGGTGGAAATTGCCATCAAAATGGGCCCCTTCAATTCCTGAATTTCTCCTCTTTCATTTGCTCAGCATAGGTTGCACTAATCAAGATGGCGGACTGACACTCCTCACTAATCAAGTCGGAAACACCCATCACAAATTTGTTCATCCTAGATCTTGAGTCAGCTACCAAGTGTGGAGCATGCTTCGTAAGTTGGTTGCACTTGAGGGAATAATCCCTCACACTCATAGTCCCTTTTATCAAATTCATATATTCCACCAACATAGCTTCCCTAAGTTCAAGGGGGAAGAACCGATTAAGAAAAGCCACCTTGAACTCCTCCCAAAGCACCACATAGTTGACTCACTTTTTCTTCTACCATTGGTTGTATTATATTTGTGCCACCCCTTTGAGTTGATAGGCCACCAACTCTGCCTTATCTCGTGATCTCACACCCATGATAGATAAAATCTTGTAGACCTCATCAATGAACTCTTAAGGGTCCTCAATCACCATTGACCCATGGAATTTTGGGGGATTCATTCTCATGAAGTCTCTTACTTGTGAAGCTGGTGTAGGAGCATGAGGGGCTTGGGCCCCTTGGTTAGATTGATTACCCACCACTTGTGCAAGAAAAGTGAGAGAATCCCGAAGCTCTCCATTACTCAGTTGCTCCTTGAGTGTGCGGGCTCTTCTTCCTCTCGTGTTAGGCATAATCTAGAATAGCAACAGATAATCGTTAGGGAGAAAAACCTTACTTCAACTTCTATGGCACGAAAAAGAGTAAGAAGAAGGGAAACATTTCTTAAATGCCTCATAGCCTATAGCTCATAGTTGTGGTGCACAACACAACCATGAACAAAACTCTAATCCACGCAGTATGTTGGACTCTGAAGATCTAACAACCTAGTTCTCTGATACCAAGTTTGTCATGACCCAAGCCTAGGTCCTAGGCATGACACTGTGCAAGGGGACCCGAAGGGGCCCCAAGTAAGATTTTTAGAATATCATTACATATCCTTGATCGAAGAAGAAACGAAACAAGCATCAAGAGATAATAAATTGGGATAACCAGGACAAAAGGAATACTTTCTTATCTTGGACATCAAGAACAATAGAGTCAAGGCTCATAACATAGCTACATAACATGTCCAACAACACCTCTACTACATAGATAAGAGCGGGGGCCACGACAAGCAACTGGGATCACCCTCATAGTCAACACATAAGAAGAGAAAGATAGTCTTGGTACATAGCAAGAGATCATAAGCAACGTCCTCGGGAAGGAGCACTCACCAACAAGCTTGAGAGATAATTGTACTAGCCATATGGAGGGGGAAGATGATCAAGCGGTGCTCCGGGTTCCTACATTGGGACACCATATATGCATAGAGTATGTGTTAGTATGTTTGAATGTACTAAATATGTTGGATGTAATGCAACAATAGATAGACATCATAGGAAAAATTCATAATAATGCTCAACAGGTAGCATAATAGCAAGATGGCATGTATGATTAATGTCTATGTAAAACATGCTTACATAGAACATAATACATGTGTAAGAAGAGACCACTACCATATTGGTGGATCATTGCACCTTACCACCCTTGGTGATTGAGGTACAAACTCCTTCAATTGGTTGGTGGATCATTGCATCCAACCACACGTGGTAATCGGGATACAAACCCCCTGACGTGGTTACCAAGGTGCAAACCCCCCGACATAGTTAGTGAATCATCACACCCTACCAACCGTGACGGCCGAGGTACAAACCCTCCGACATAATTATCAAGGTACAAATGCATATCATGGTTATCAAGGTATGAACCCTTCGACACGGTTACCCAACGCGCAACCCCTCGAGTAGGTTATGGTCACATTCCACCACTATATAGAGAATACCATATACATATATTTATTTCATCATTATTACATCAATATTTCATCCTCATATAGTCACTCAACTCATAATACATGCGTTAGATCTTCAATTCGTCTAGAATCCATAACCGGACATTTTATCAAACACTTAGAGCATGTGTAGTGCTAGTGTAAAACTATGCAATTAAATAGTGTTATAATGCTAGAAAATTCAATATGAAACCATTAATAGATACTTGGTAAAATCCTTAAGCAACATACATCAAAACCCCTCATCAAATCTCACATTGGATCTTAGATTCATAGCCCTAAACATAGTAAAATAGTCAATATTTCGTAGACCCCAACATGGTGTGTAGTGATTTTTCATAATGAATAAGACCCATTTGTAAATCAACTTTGACTCATGCAATTTAGGATAAAAGGAAGCTTGGCATCATGAGTGAAAGGAACCCATGAAAGAAACCCAAAAAATTAGCTTTGGAGATGAACTTGATGAAGATTGGAGATGGAGGCTTAAAGCTTGAATGAGATCCTTTAAATCGGGATGAGTTTTGAGACTTGAACTTAAAAAACAACAAGAACAACATTATTCCAATGCCTCAAAGGCTCCCACCCATTGCGGGATAAGGGTGGGTCGGATGTACGTAGCCTGACCCCTATGTTTAAAACATAGTGAGACTTAAACTTAGGAGTAAAATATTTGGCTAAGTGTATGAATGAGTATTGGAGAATGTTTTGAATGATATGAAGGTGAAAAATGGCTAAGTATCGATATTTTTCCATTTGGGAACACTTATACCCAAGACATAAAAGTCTTGGACTGAGGTGCAAAACTGGACAGAAAGATACACTGAGGCCTGCCCTTGGCGGTGCGAAAACCTCTCTTGAAATCGCATTTTGCAATTTCCAAATTTTGATACGATTTCTCTTAAATCGAGGTTAGACCAATATTTTACACAATTTGACCCCTGAACAAGAATATGAAGTCGAATTTTTGATATCATTAACGGATTTTGAGACATATGTAAATTATGATTTCGGGCACTACCGAGGCACATTTTCAGGCAATTTGTGGGGTCGTTTCATAGGAGTTTAGCCACTCATTGTCAAAAGTAAATAAATAATACCACAATCAGTAGCTTAGTACATGGATAAGATGCATTGCAAGAGGAAAGGTGAATTACTCTAGCTAATCTCTCAAAATTTCTTCTTCCTAAGACTTGAAATCACCAAACCCTTATACTACTTGAGCAAGAAGCTTCTATATGATTTATTCTCTCTCTCTCTCTCTCTCTCTCTCTCTCTCTCTCTCTCTTTCTCTCTCTCAATCCGTAAAATTTGATGCGCAAAAAATGCTATGTACAATGTCCTCGCAAAAAAGCTTATATATTCCGTGCAAATTAATGAAAGTTTGTGCACTAAATTGCCGTTCGGTAGAAAACGTTGGTCATCCTCGGGCAATTCGATGGTGCACTGAATATGCACTTGACTGCATTCTTCTGCATCTCCTGAAGGCTTGTGTCTTTGCATTATTAGGTGACATCTCTATTCATCGTTGATCATGTTCGGTGCTCCACCGAACCTCTTCAAGTGTCACATTTTTCTCATAGGCTTGGGATGCTGGTTGATGCAACATTAGGCTGTCTCATTGAGACTTTGTTGGTCCACTGAGTATGTTAGTGACACCAATTTTTACAGTCGTTTTGGATTTTTTCTCCTTTTTATAGTTTTATTAAGTAATATCCTCTTATTCACTTTTATCTCCAATCTTGTCATAAATCACACAATTTAATCAACAAATAAAGCATAATAACATACCGAGGACAACATTTCTTCACATTCTAAGCCCAAAATGAGTCCAATCTATGGACTTGTCAACACCGCGTGAAACGCCCCAAAAAATGCCCCAAAAATGTGCTTCAGAAATGCCCTTAATCGTAATTTTCATATATCTCAACATTCATGCGTGATATCAAAAATCCGACTTCATATTCATGATCAGGGGCAAACTTGAGTGGGAAATGGATATAACTCCAATTTTAGAGTATCCATAGAGAAAAATGATTTTCCTAAAATTACGATTTCCAATGGCGATCTGCGCCCTGGCCGCGATGCACCAGGAGGATAGATTAGTGTTAATTTTTCTTGAAAATTATGATTCAGCCCAAGGGCCTTGGGGTCATAGCCCCATGCCCACATATGCATGAAAACATCTATACTTAGCCATTTTTCAACTTAATATCACTTAAGACCCTCTGAAAACCCTTTCTAAACTTAACCAAATATTTCATCGAAATTTAAGTGTCTCAAGCTTAATTCTGGATCTTAAAAACACTATTCAAGCTTCAAGTCTCCTTTAAGACTATAATAAGAAAATCCAAGTTTGAGGTATGTGGGTCTCATCCATTGGGGCCTTTTATCCATGGAGTGCAACTCTACTTTTTATGAAAAAGTGCATGTTTCTAAGTTGTATTTTCTATGGGTATCTTTTAAAATGGATTTTGATTACACATTGCATGTTTCTAAGTTGTATTTTCTATGAGTATCTTTTAAAGTAGATTTTGATTACACATTATGTTGGGATTTTATGAAATGTTGATAAAATATGCATGTTTTTCTATTTCAAGCTTATACTATGAATTGATTTTTCCTATTGAGACTATGCATGTTTTAAAATACGAAACTATGATCTATTACGAGATTTGATGATGAAGTTCAAGGTATCTTACATGAGGGTTTTACTATGTGTTGGTTGGTCGATTTGGATTGAGTTTTCTCATATTATTTCACTTTTGAATTACATTATTTTGAACTAGCATTACACACTCGTCAAGTGTTTGATAAAATTCTTGACAGGGATTTTTGAGTTATTGATTTGCATGGTTTACAAGTCAAGTGTCGTTGTGATGATTAAGGGATTGTATGTACGCATCGAATTTATGTAAAGTATCTATAGTTTTGTAAGTTGACCACACCTTATTGGGCGGTGGCATGCCCAATCACCTAGTTGAAGAGGTGTCAAGCCTCAACCACCTTGTCAGGGTGTGGCATGCCCTACTACCTTGTTGAGGGGTATGTACCTCAATCACCTTGTTGGGGGTGACATGCCCTACTACCTTGTTGAGGGGTATGTACCTCAACCACCTTGTCGAGAGGGGGGACGACATGCCCTACTACCTTGTTAAGGTGTAAGTACCTCAACTACCTTGTTGGTAGGTGCATGCTTTGCTACCTTTTTGAGGGGTATGCACCTTAATCACCTTCCAAGGGGGTGGCATGCCTTGGATTCCAAGTAATAGCTTGCTTGGTCTATGATTACGGTCTCCTCCTATGTTTGCAACTTATATGATTTACAAGCATATTTTACCTCAAGAATTGATCATACATGCCATATTGATATTATACTTATCCCTTACTTATGATTATGCATTTTGACTATGTTGTAGCTTTGCATGCTACATACTTAGTATATTCAAACATACTAAGGCATACTCTATGCCTATATGATGTTACCATGTTGGAACCGGAGCACCTCTAGATCATCCTCCAAGTGGCTAGTTTGGTGCTTTGGAGATACGCTTTGGTGAGTCCTCAAGTCAGAGGACACTATCTATGTTACTCTATCCTTTTTGTTATTTCGCTTATAGAACAATTGATACCATGAGGGTGAGCCCATATCTTGTCCCCCGATCCAATCTATATTTAGAGGTGTGGTTGGAACAGATGATGTAATTATTCTTTGAGTATGGACTCTTTTATGTTTTATAAATATCAAGACTTCCCTTAGTCCCATTTTACCTTATTTATGACTCTTGTTGTTTGATATTGTGCTTCCACGACCAAGGATGCGTGATTGATATGAGTAAGAGGCTTGTTTGGGGTTCCATTGGGTTCCACATTCACTGTTTCATGTCTAGGCCCTAGGCTTGGGTCATGAAAGAATTGGTATTAGAGCCACATTGTTAATGGTTCTTGAAATCCAACACACCGCGTCGATTAGAGACTTATTGATGGTTGTAAAGCGTGCCACAACTATGAGTAAGAGGCTATAAGGCATTTTAGGAAATGTTTCACATATTCATGATCTATGTCATGCGGTAGATCTAAGTCCTATAGGGCTTTACTACTCATTACATTTCAGAATATGTCTCAAGCTATTCAGGACGGGAATATTTCAAATACCGAGGTTCTTAATGCTCTATAGCTATTGGCCAAGGTTGTAACTGCTCAACTCAATCAACAAGTGAGTGCTCCTGTGACTTGAATGGAAAAGAGGAAGGAGAGGGAGGCTAAGAGAGCCTGAGCTGGGGATGCTTCATTTTCTACTAGACAAATAACGCCTAAATACGGAAAGGAGAAGATCCTTTTTTCCACTTGTCAAGAGTGTGGCAAGAGCCATCAAGGAAGGTGTTTGTCCGGAATTGCGGATTGCCTTAAGTGTGTTGTTGATGGGCATAAGATGAGAGATTGCCTGGTGGTGTGAAAGGAAGGAAGGAGAAGCGTTCATATTAAAGGGAGGCTTCCATATGCTAAGCCTAGTGGTGGTGGTGGAATGACTCATCCTAGGTGCCCAAAATGAGGGAGAAGCAATAGTGGCACATGTAGAAGAATCACGTGTGCATTCTTTGAGTGTGGCAAAATGGGCCACAATATTATTAACTGTCCATTTGTTCAAGGGAAAGGCAAGGGTATTGGTGTTCAAGTTTCCCCTAGGAGTCACAAATGTGGAAGGTACTATCCGAGAAATTGTGTGGCTGTTCAAGTGTATTATTTGAGTGTGGTACAAAGGATCATGAATTGGGACATTTTCCATGGGTTAGTAAGATTATGGGGATGACTGTCGACGTTCTCAACCATACTCCTCTAGGGGTGATTAGACTTTGCATGATGCTTTACAGGTATGTCAAAGGTTTTTGATTTTGATGTGTATATTTTAATAGACGTGAGTGCCACTCTTTCTTTACTTACTCTTTTTTTTGCCAAAAAGCTTCATGTTAGTCAAAAATTATTGTTGAGCCTTATGAAGTGTCTACTCCCGCTAGTGAGTCCATTGTTGCTAAAAGAGTCTATAGAAATTGTCATGTGTTCATCTTGCATAAAATCTTACCTTGTGATTTTATTGAATTAGATATGGATTGGTTGCATGCATAATATTCTTCTATTGATTGTAGAACCTGTTAGGTTAAATTCTAATTACCTAATGAACCCATCCTTGAGTGGGAAAGTCATGATGTGGTGGTCAAAGGTAGATTCATTTCTTGTCTTAAAGTCTAAACAATGATTTCTAAGGGTTTTCTTTATCATCTTGTGAGGGTTAGGGATGTTGAATGTAATGTCCTTATTGAGTCGATTCCGCTAGTTAATGAGTTCCTTGATATCTTTCCCGATGAGCTTCTCAGTTTTTCTCCTGAAAGGGAAATAGGTTTTGGTATGGACCTCTTTCATGATACTAAACCCATTTCTATTCCCCCTTACCATATGTCCCCGACGAAGTTGAAGGAGCAATTGAGGGATTTATTGGAGAAGGGTTGTATAAGGCCTAGTAAGTCACCTTGGGGTGCATCGGTCTTCTTTGTGAAGAAAAAGAATAGTTCACTTAGAACGTACTTTGACTACCAGTATCTTAATAGGGTCACCATAAGGAAAAAGTACCCTCTACCAAGGATTAATGACCTTTTTGATCAACTACAAGAGGCTAGTCACTTCTTTAAGATTGATCCTTGATCCGGGTATCACCAAGTGAAAGTGAGGGACTGTGACATTCCCAAGACGGCCTTTCAGGCACTTTGAGTTTGTGGTTATGTCTTTCAGGTTGACTAATGCACTGGCCATATTTATCGATCGCATGAATAGGATCTTTAAACCCTACCTCGACTTCTTTGTGGTGGTTTTTATTGATGATATTTTGATTTATTCCCATAGTGAGGAGGAGCATGTGAATCTCTTAAGGGTGTTGTTGCAAATCTTAAGGAAGGAGAGATTGTATGCTTAATATGATAAAATGTGAGTTGGGGTTGGAAAATGTTGCATTTTTTTGGGACATTTGGTGTCGGGTGATGGTATTAAGGTGGATCTTAAGAAGATGGAGGTGATTATAAATTGGCCTAGACCTTTGACTCTATCGGACATTACAAGTTTCTTTGGTTTGGCGGGTTATTACCAGAGGTTTGTAAATGGTTTCTCTTTTATTGCTTCTCTAAGTTGAACCAAAGGAAGGCAAAGTTTGTGTGGACCTATGAATGTGAAAGATTTTCCAAACATTAAAAGATAAGCTTGTCTCCGTTCCTATATTGTCTCTACCAGAAGGATTTGACAGGTTTGTTGCATTTTGTGATGCCTCATGAATTGGTTTGGGGTGTGTTTTAATGTAAAAGGGTAAGGTGATAGCATATGTCTCTAGACAACTTAAGGTGCATGAGAAGAATTATCCCACCCATGGTCTTGAATGGGCGGCCATGGTATTTGCTTTGCAAAATTTTGTGTCATTACTTCTATGGGGTTAATGTTGATATATTTACAAACATTTGTCTCAACACGACACATACCCGAATGACTCCTTCCACGGCTTGCCGAATATCCTACTATTCGTATACCTTATCCCTCACCTCGTTGACCAAACTAATTACTTCGAGATCCTTGAAATTATGGTGGAGCACTGACTGCAGAGTAGGAGAATGATGGCCTAGGTAGTCTATTAGAAAATTGATTCCTAAGCTCACCTTGGGGCGGTGTATACTGCCCTGTATATCTGGCTCTTTTGGCTTGCCCCCTTTCCAACTCTTGTGTCCTTCTCCTCTGCCTCTGATCCTCCAATTTTTGTGCAAAAGCCTGCATTCTCGCTATGCCCATATCTCTGTTCAAGGAACCAATGGTGCAGTGTCTGAACAGATTCGTATCCAACCTATCTACATATCAATGAACTCTATCTGCCATTGTAGCAACTACATTAGGAGCATACCTTGCTAGGGAAGTAAATTGAAGGCTATACTCCCTCACGCTCATATTCCCTTGGTGGAGATTCAGGAACTGATCTGCACGGGTCTCTTGGATCTCTAATGGCAAGTAATGGTCAAGAAATGTCTCTTTGAATTCTTTCCAAGTAGTTGGAGGTGCATCTATGCCCTTAGATTGCTTCTAAGCTTCATACCACAATATAGCCACACCTTTCAGCCTATATGTCGCTAATTCAATAGCTTCTCTACCACTCACATGCATAATATCTAAAGTACGCCGAATCTGATCAATAAAGTCCTATGGGTCTTCATTACGATCTGAACCAGTGAAAGATGGAGGGTCCAAATTAAGAAAATCACGTATTCTTGTGTCAGCTACCCTATATGTACCATCTGTACCCATAACTGGACCTTCCTGCCATTTTCCTTGGCCCGTAACTATATGGGTCAATAGTTGGACTGCATTTCTCAGGTCCTGCACGGTAGCATCAGTAGGTGGTTCTCGGGGAATTTCACTACTCTCTAGTACATCAGGAATCGGAGGAGTTGGAGATGTCTGTGATAAAGACTCCTCTTGAACCTTATTTCGTTGTCTCACCTGACTGGGTATACCAACCACTACTTCTACTCCCTTCAATTTACCTTTATTCTGCCTTGTTTCTCGCATATTTGCTGTACAAAAAAATTTAGGAATCGGACATAATGCACCTATTACACTTGACTTTATGGCACGATCTAAGAATGGAAAGAAAGTAACAAACTCTAAATGCCATGTAGCCTCCTGCTTATAAATGTGGTGCACAACATATCGATAAACAAGATTCTACATAGACACGGCTTTGTAGACTCCCTAGGATGACCCGCTCTGATACCACTTCTGTCACGCCCCGAGTCCCGTCAGGGCGGATTGGCACCCGTTGCCGATAAGGCCTGGGAGAACCAACCTGTAGCTATGCGCTTTCTATACGTATTGTAAGGGATTTCTACATTTGACATTCCTTTAAGAATTGAAACAGTGATAACAAGCCAAAAGGAAATGCATATTGCTAGGCCATTGGGGCCACGGTGTTTGAAATACGATATGGGACCACACTTTAATTTACATAGTCTACAAAGCCTCTAGATAAGGAAAAGTGACTGATAAGGGTCAGGACAGGCCCTTCCTCAACTAACTGTACAATACAAACATATAAGCTCTAGACATGCAAAGCTCCGAAGCAACTTGGAGCTTGGCAACAGCAGCTGGATATCCTATACTACTACTGGGGAGATCTACTAGCACCTATACCTACAACATGAAATGCAGGTCCCCCATAAGGGACGTTAGTTTGAGATAATGTACTGGATATGTGAGGCAGGATATACTGTGTGTGAAGTAATAAATCAAATGAGACCATGCACATGTGCAAGATTAGAGACCACCTTAGGTTATGCTTTGGAATCATGTACTTTATGTTCTTTATATTAATTTACCTTTACTATATAATCTTTGTACAACTGTAATAGAAATGACCAACTGATCAGTGGTAAAACTGTATCGGGATCGTCCCTGGCTAGGTTCTTCCTTAACCCCTCGAGCTACCCCCATGATAGGATCGTCCCTTGCTAGGTAATTCTTCCACCCATCGGGCTACCACCCGTGATAGGATCGTCCCTTCCTAGGTGATTCTTCCACCCCTCGGGCTACTACCCATCAGTAAACAATATACTTTATCTTTCAATTACCTTTGAGATAGTTCTTTTGGTGGTCACAATGTTGGAGCTATAGGACTGTATATGTAGCATGTGACATGTAAATAATCATACAAGATAATATGACAATGAAAAGAGTACGTTACACAAATAATGAAATGCGTGTGAAATGGAACTCGTGAACTTTATTTAGTAACAAGAACCTATTTTACTTGGTATCCAAGCATGTATATACATTTGAAGGTGACTATGTATGGAAGCATATGAACATGTCAAAGAGTGGAGACACGATAAATAGTTGTGTCGGAGTTGACAAGTGCCTTTATGTGCCAATGAAGAATCTAGATTTCATGCCAAGTAATACAAAATCAAGTAGCCTTACATACCTTATTACTACCTCGAGATAACCTTCCCTTCCTCCAAACACTTATCTACAATATAGTAGCTGATAAAACTAGCATTAGCAGCTAATAGATACATCTTGGGTGCCCAATCACATAAAAATCAACACATAGGCATCAAGCGGGTATTTATAAACCTGAGCATATTCCTTCAACCTTTCCTCCCATAATCATATTTTCTAATACATATTTTCATGTACACACTATCTACAGCCTGTTTTAGTGCCAGAACAACCTTACAAAAGCCCATAAAGCACAACACATAACAATTCTACATAACCTAAAAGTGGACAGCGTAACGTTACCTTCCTTCGCTATATTTCGACATCGACAATTCCAAACATATTCCAACTCTAACAAAACTGTTCCAACAAAATTTACACATGCAAACAGACCTAAATAAGTCTTATAATAGGACTCAATAAATTATGAAGGACGTGAGCCAATAACCTTCCATCCAACAGTCCACATGTTCCAATCAACATTACACTTAAGATAGCACAATAAAACGCATTTATTTAATGAAACCAAAATCAGGGCAGCTACCTTAGGTTAATATTTGTAACTCAAACCATATTAAGAACATAAATTTCTCTTCATAATACAGCCCACAAACTATAGAGAAGTCATTTAAAAAAAAGGCAAGTATGCAGCAACTTTCTTAATACATGCTGTCTCAAATTTCCAGCACAACATACTAGCACATACTTCTTATTTTTCAAACGAAAACCATACTAAACACATATTTAAACTTACTTACAACTAATTTCAAGGTGTAGGGATTCTTCAAGAATCCTAGAAGTCCCCTTGTAGTTGCTTGCTAGATCAAGAAAAAAAACCCCAAAATTTTTGGAAAGCTAAATTGTTTCCAAGTCTAAGAGTGAATAAATGACTAACTGATTTATGTATCAGATTTCATGTTGCTGCTTATAACCCCTTTTTATAGGACTAATTTGGCCTCCTTTTTTTTGACATTTTGACCACTTAATACCACACATTCTCAAGCTGGTTATCCAGCAGCTTGGCCATTATATTTGGGCCTAAATGGGTCTCCAAGTTGATAGGCTTGGGCTTCCTATTTTCCAACTTTCCCTTCACTTAGTTTGGGCGCAAATGGTTCAGTGTGTTCTGATGTATTTTGTACCTTTTTAATATCTTTCTTGGGATGAAAATATAGTCCATATGTGATGCTAAAATATGGGCCAAATGTACATCCTTAATATGGATTTTATTCATAATCAGACTTGGAAAATTCGACGTCAAGCCTCGTATCTGTTTAGCTAGCAAATTTTTAAGCTAAGCAAGTAGGTGACTCACCTGCTAGCTTCTTAAGTCCTACAAGCACCTCAATTCTCTTACATTATTTGAGGTCATGATCTCATCAATTCGACACAAAAAAATATGCACTCGACCCTCTTAAGCATTAGACATACATATAGCCCATTAATACGAGATTCAATCACTTGTACAAATTTGGCGCTAACTTAACCAAACCTATCTTGCTTCATTTGCATTGTACTAGTACTGTAAGGTGTGGGGTGTTACAAATAGATATGATATTACCCAAATCTACTACAGATAATTCAAGATATCACAGACCCAATATGCAAATAAAAGATCCATATCAAAAGCACACCCCCGACATGGTGGTTTCAGCCACACATGTTAGAAATTAAAGATTCAATACAATATATAGCAGCAGAAGTCATGGGTAGCAAGATTGAATGCAAATAAGATACTTATCACCTACCAATCTTCTCCAATTTAATGACCAAAAGCTTCAAAACCCTAACCTCTCTTGTACTCTAAGAGGAAAGTTCTATGTACTACTATGGCAGACTAATTGTTTTGATATGGAATGAATAGATGATGTATAATGTCCTTTCTAAAATTGATTATACACTCCGTGAAAATGCCCCTGAAAGTTTGTGCTACAAAATGTCATTTAGCGGTAATGGCTAACCATTACCTCCGGTAATGCGCCGAATGTGCACTTGACCACTTTCCTATGCATCTTCGTAAGGCTTCCTCCACTGCAACATTAGTCGATGCCTCTTTCCTATACCTATCCAACTCAATGATGCATTGAAATATTCATCATATTGCCTTTCTATAAGTGTTTTGGGCCTTTGGATGCTGCAACTTTCGGCGATCACTTGTGCAGTTTGACATATCGCAGAGTATGCTTTGAGACATCGATTTTGATTGTACTCTTGACTTGACCTGGAACCTTGGTCGCTGCATAGTTAGGCAATCTCCATGAGCATTCGGTGGATCATTGAGGATGTCGGCGACACCACTTGTCACTGTCTTTCCACGTCTTTCGCTTGCTTTCTAGGATTCCACCAAGTCTTGCCTTTTTTTCACTTTTAACTCCATATCCTATCATAGCACATGCATATTTGTAAGTAGTTGGAATTATCTGCACACTAAGGGAAATATTTCTAGGCAATTTATCCCTAAAATGAGTCCAAAATATGGATTCGTCAACACTCGCAGCTTAAGCCTTTGCTTGCCCTCAAGCAAATCAAACATAAATCTATCCAAATCAGAGCTTGCAAATAGGCCCACAAGGAGCAACCCATATATATTTACCTTTTTCATCCTTCTCGAACTTCCACAAACCATTTACGTGACCTTGAAGCCTCGAAACATGACTAAAAATTAATCAAAACCTGGCTATGCTCACAAATGCTTATGTAGCTGCTAATCACTCCCAAAAACATCACCATTTGCCCTTATCCCAAAGAAAATCCTTAACATTCAAGATTATGCCTTCGCTTTATAGAGGATCTCTTCAACTCTTACTCTCTCAAATGAGAAATAACATCTAAACCTCAACTCATATGCTTGCGCTTATTCTCAATAAGAGTTCACTTGACTTTTTTCTGGACTAGGATCCCAAAGGACATTGCTAGAACTATAATGTAGGGTAAAGGTTGGGTAGGATAACATATGGTCGATAGTAGCTCATCCCTCCTTAATTTCTACATTGTTTTTTTAAACACAAAGGTTCTTTTGGTTCTCTTTTCATTCATTTTATTCATGACATCTCTTTTGCTTTTAATTCATTATCCTAAGTGCCTCTCTATTATATTCTCTTTCACAATAAGACTATTTTTTCTCTTTTTTTGGGAGGGTCCTCAATTTTCAAATTTTTGTTTCTCACTTTTTCTTTTCATTTTCTTCTAGGACTCTTTGATGTCTTTCTTACATTCTCACCCTTCTTTTTCTAACTCTTTGATGGAAGACACTTCCTTCTTCCTATAACCACCCCAACTTAGCCTTTGGCCACTGCTCTATTTTCAAGCTCAATGAGGGATCGGTAAGGAACAAAAAGGACTTGCCTTTCACAAAAAAGAGTCAAGGTTACAACATTGACAAAGAAGGGATCAAGGCTCAAAAGGGGTTCTCTAAGGATTCAATTCGCTGCCAATAGATGTCACTATGGTCAAATTGGACTAATTGAACAAAAGAGGGCCTAAGATACTCTCCTAATTCGGAATTAATCAAGTTACTTCTCAAAACAAATCAGGCAAGTTATAAATGATGCAATCAAGCATTTCAACAAGATGAACACTCCCACGTTGGCAGGAAAGCTTTGTATTCAAACAATGGCAACACACTTACAATTTTTTGATCATTATATATCCAAACTCAATTTCTCACATAGTTAACTCAAATGGGCTATAGGTGCCTTAGAGAAATCTTTCTACTCTTCTGGCGCATCATCAGGCCCTTTATATTTCTCCCATGCCTTGTACCACAAGACAGTGACATCCCATAGTTGAAAAGAATCCAACTAACAGCCTTAGTGATGGAGACATACATCACCCTCAATTCCCCATACATATGGTATATAAAGTCCTGGGATCCTCAATGGGATTGGGTCATTAAATACATGAGGGGCCAAGTTAAGAAACTCTTATACCTTTGAGCTTTTTGTTTGATCCCTTATGGTGTCTGCTCTCGGCTTTAATTGTGTCTCATGAATAGAAACCATCCTAGTTAGTAGACAAATAGCCTCTTTCATCCTCTGCTCCCCAGTCTTTAGTGGGGTTGGTTGTACTAGATCTCCTTGGGCCCCAACAAATGCTAGTGAATTTTGTACTATGGGCACTCGAGACTCTCTATGTGCCTCAACCAAGAATATATCCACCTAACCTGGCAAGGAACGATCAGTGCCTTCTCTCAGATCCATACCTATCTCATGTTGTGCCATCTCCTAAGCATAGGTAGCCCATTAAATAAAAACAACATAAAACGATTTAGATTTCATATGTTCCTATAAGTTTGCTCTATAGCACGATCTATTAAGTGAATGAAATGTAACCATCCCTAAATGCCTCATAGCCTCCTGATTATAAGTGTAGTGCATAACACACCCATAAATAAGACTCTACTAGTCATGACATTGTGGACTCCTTAGGGCACGACCTACTCTGATACCATGTTTGTCATGCCCCAAAAAGGGGGTAGGCGCGATTGGCACTCGACACCAGTATTGGCCGAGTAAGCCACTGAACATGCTAGTTAACTAACTATAGGCCAAAAGAAAATTGGACAGCGTAACGTCTGAAAAACTAAGCCTAGACAGTCTAGGTCATGACTTGGTCAACAACAAATCAGGTACATCAAGGTAGGTAAACTAAAATGGTAAAGTACTAGCTAGTTGACAAGGCTGCAACAATAGAGGTACAGATACACACACTATATATGCATGCCAATTCTATGACTGGAGCCTGAAAGGCAGAAAAGAACCAACCCAAAGTAATATGTCCACAATATAGCCTCTAAGAGAACCACTAATACTGCCAGGGCAGGGCCCTAACTATACCATACTGTACAACACAAAGTAAGTATCCTGCGAAAGCTGTAGCAAGGGGTGCAGCTTACCAACTCACAGCTGAACTGGGCTCCTAGTGGAGGGGTAAATCATAATTCCTACCAGAACCTGCGTGCACGAAATAAAATGCTGCGTCTCCAGGAAATGTGATGTCAGTACAAATAAACATGTACTAGTATGTAAGGCAAGAAGTAAAATCATAGATAACCATAGTAAAATAGGATTTTAGAAATACCACCTGTAAGAAAAATTTAGATTACCTTGATGTCCAACACTTAGCCTCATAGTGGTCAAATATGTATGGTATGCTCAAGTAATCGCATGTCATGGATACATATATATAGATGCAAACACATGACATACCCAACCAAATGCTAGGAATGGTGGTCCTTTCTTGTAGCAAATCTGCATCATACTTGCCAAACAGTGGCCATCAGTACCACATACATACATATATAATCATTTGGGAAAATAGGCCCCATACCTCCTATTATAGCTTGAAATCCATGCATAACGTGCCATGTATGATATGAATATTGAATGCACATAATAGGCCATAACATAAATTTAGCCAATCTTGGCTCATTAGTATACTTATTCTCATAACATCATAATTATTGTCATACCATATACACATGACTCATGGGATCTTATATGTCTTTCGAATAGTTTTGACAACTTAACTCAATATTTAGAATGAGGCATTAACTTTGAAAATATTCATAATGGTGATTCAAATAATGCTTATACTTGGTTCCATGTCAATTAGTAAAAGAAAGTATTTAAAAATAATCAAGGGCCTTAGCAATTTACATAGGGGCATGATATTGGATATTATTGGAAATCAATGTGTTATCATTTTAAGTGCTTTAAATATGGTTTTAGCAAGGAAGGAGAATTGATCATGAACACCACATTCCTTTCGTAATTTATATTTATTTTAATAATACTACACCAGGAAGAGAATCACCTCAAACATATAGATAAGTAGTCAGGAAAACTGACAAAATATAGATAATGAATGTATTGTATAAACGAACAAATGGAATATCAACCTAATACCATCATGAAATTAACTCAGCTGCAATCCCAATGCCTTTCACAAAAGGTCTTTCTAGCAATAAAATAGTAAGATGTCGTATTTGACGTTTTGGGAAACTTCCTAGATTTCATGCTAAAAGGAGGGACGAAGCTTAGTCTTAACATACCTTTCTAATGATCGCCCAATTCCCCCAAGTTCCTTCACAAAAGTGATTCCTTACGTCCCAAGCTTCGTAATGACTATATGTATGCAACTCATAACCACCTATAGATAGTCAAATTGAGCATTAATCGGCAGATTTGCCATATAACATTTAGATGAGGAAACATCCAAAAACTTCATAACAATGACCGTAAAAGAGCCCCAAGATTATTATCTAAACACACCAGCTGCAATCCAACAATAATTAGTAAGAACACCATTTTTCTTACATCCCAAAAGAGCCCTAAACTCAGCTAATAAGAGGGAAAACTATTGCAAAGCTCAAGACATGCATTTGTAGGCACGTAGGTGAATTTGAACGGTAAAAACACAAATAACTTACCTAAATTACTTACGAAACTTGTGAGATCTTCAATTGTCCTACTATTTTGGGACGAAAAACAGAAAAATTTTAGCATCAAAAGGTCAAAATAGCAGACATAAAGTTGGGCTTGACCCGACCTGGCCCATGATCCAGTTTCCTGCTCAGGCAGTCATGGTAAAATGATCATAATTTTTTATTCTGAGGTTGAGTTGATACGCGGTTTAGTGCATTGCAAACTACACTCGAAGATCTTAGATTTAATAGGAATGGGCCTTCTAACTCCTTATAGTTTAGGAGATATGACTTGATACATTTGACCAAAATTAAAGAAGGATTTCTTAATGAAACTTACGGTAACTTTGGCCAACCTTTATCATGCAACTTTCATGATTCCAAAATTTAATGTAAAACCTTTGTGCAATTAAAATAACCTTTAGAAATTCGTTATCAGCAAATTATGCACTCTTAGTCCCATCGGACAAGTGAAGCTTAATTTAAACCTTCTGAAAAGGGCAAGGTGCCACTTGGGCCATTTCCTTAATCTTGAATATATATATTTAGGGGAGATTCCTTTGTCTTAAAACTTTAAGTCCTTGATATTACCTCCTATTGGCAGCCTTATTATCGTTAGGTCGTATCCAAAATAATATATGTCTTATATAACATGCCACCTCATACTATTCAGGAAGACGAGAAACACGGGGTCTCATATTAACATGGACCTACATAACACATATCACATAAGGACTAAGGGATACATAAGTTTGACTAACTCTATGGGGGAAATACGTGACTTAGGATCTTCCACATTTCCACATCATAACATAATCACATATTAACAATCATATGGAAAAGATAGCTATAATCATAATCTCCAAATAGCATGACATAGCATATATCCATACAAGAGTCCACAAGATGTCCAAAGGATAGGATGGGGCCAAGACATATCCTGGGCTCACTTTCAAAGTAAATAATATAAATTGAAGCAACATAGGTAGAGGAAGGGTGGTTTGTCCTTGGAAGATAGGATTGACTATAACAAATGTCTCAAATCTGATCTAGCCGTCAAACGGTGGATGAGGATAGTCTCTTGTTCCTACATGGTTAGATCATGTAGAAAAAAAGTATGTTTAGTACATTTGAATGTACTATGTATATGAGGATGCAATGTGTATAACTTACCAAATGTACATTCAATGTTGGATGACAAGGGCACATAATATAGAAAGAGATATACAACAAATAAAACTAATATAAGGATATGTCATGAAATCCATAATGCATGCAATGTCATAATGCTCCTATTTATTGAGCATGTGAACATAACCAACTTCTCAAACTCATGTAAGCTATTACAAGAAATTGCCTGATTAGTTGCCAAAGGTAATCTACACCATACCACACCATAGGGTTATTTCAGAAGGATTTCCATATCATATCATATAAAATGTGTAACCAGTTCTTACAACCCAGTCATTTCGATAATGGCTACCAAATATCTATGTTGGCACATTGTTTAAGGGAGAGAAAGAGGAACCTTGGGGATAGCCCTGACGCCTCCAATCCCATTTGGTGCTAAGTAATAATTGCACAAGAATACATACACATATATATGCTTTCAAAAGAGGCACAATTCATTTCAAATCATTACAATACACGCTAGGATTAAAAGCAAACATTCGTCATATTCATTCATACTTGGGCGAAAAAGTCAAATCATAATTAAATTCTTACATTTCATGCATAGAAATATGTCATTCACTTATAACAATATAGTGTAAACACCCAGTATGTTCAAAGAGCCAATATCGTAGAAATTTGTGTAATAACATTCTTGACATAACCATACTTTTATCAAAATCATATTCATAAACATAATTGGGTCATAGCCCACTTCATAATATGCATAAAATCAAATGCTCATATATGCATATGCCATGAATGATATAAGAATAGCAATGGGCAATAGAGATTCAATCTTAAATCAATAATTCAATATGAAATTCAAGTGAATCCATCAGTTAATTCCACATTGAAATCACAGTTTAGATTAGGCATGCTTAAATCAAATTTTGAAGGGACAATGCATATCCAAAATCTTCATAATAATCATACAATTCAATAAACAAGGGCTTAAATCACTTTAAAACAATAAATAAACATTGCCCATATCTCAATTCTTCATAATAATCATGCAATTCAATATACTATGGCTTAAATTACTTTAAAAATAATAAATAAACATTGCTCATATCTAAATTGAATCAAACAAAAAATAATCTTAAAAACTCATATTTAAAGTGAGCTAAACTTATAAAAAATTCAAGTAAAAGAATTTGGGGTCTTCATGGTTGAAAGGACCATGAATCAATCCCACATACGTTAGTTCACCAAGAAGAAACAAGAAGAATTTGATGAATAAGAGAGCCATTCCTTAATTTCTAAGCTATGCCTTAACTAGAGTTCTTGAGAGGAGTTCTTAAGAGTGAGCTTCAATATAATTCTAAGTGTAGAATGAATTTGAATGAGAGAAGAAGAGTATAGGTCATTTGAATACTTTATGATCGCATAGAAAGTCACAAAAGATCCTTAGGAGTAGCCACAATTACGAAAACACTTTTAATGAAACGAATAGAAAAATGTTGCCAAAGGTCCCGTACGGAGGGCATACAGACTACTTATAGGCACATGGACCATGTAGCTTTCAAATGGATACACTTAGAAAATTTCTCACTGAGGAAGTTTTGAGATGGTGATTTCATACTTAATTTCACCCCAACACCCATATGAAGGCATATATAGACCGTGAAGAGGTAAACAGTTTGTGAGAGGTTCATGTGCTCCAAGCCTTGGAAAAGAATATGGTTTTCAAGGCCAAGACCACTCACATAAGCCACCACATGGTCCATAAGGTGCCACACAGAACGTGTGGTGTTCATGTGTTGTGTGCCTTGGTCTTAAACTCCATGTTAAGGTAAACAATAGATACACAAGGCCAAAGGTCACCTCAAGGCCCCTCCACACGTCCCATGGTGAGCCACACGGCCTGTGGAGGTGCAAATAAGGTGTCATCTTGGTCAAAAACTTTCCAGAACCAATCTCCAAGCACCATTAAGGTCAAACCAAGTCCGGGGCCTTATATCATGTCCCCCTTAGAAACATTCATCCTTGAATGTTCTAAATCAAGGCTTAAAAGGTTTGTCCTGACATTTGACATCCATTCATAATATACAATGTACATTTTATCACTTGAAAATAACAATGACATTAAATTCATATCAAAACATCTTTAAATTATTCAAAACATCTTTAAATCATTTTTGTGCACAAGTATGCATTTGATGTCATGAAACACAAGAGTGAAAGAATTAGGACCACTTGGAATAGGAACAACCAAATACCTTAGGCTTGAGTAGATCATAAAAGATGGCGACAACATTTCATCGCGTCTATCCATCCCTCCGATGTAGCACTCTCCACACATTGATTTCTCTAAAGAACCTTAACTGAAGATACATCCTTGTTCCGAAGCCACTTCACTTACCTATCCAAGATCTTACCTAGGACATCCCTATTAAGACAAGTTCTCTTCAACCTCAACACTTTCCAAGGGCACAATTGTACTAGGATTGCCAACCAGTTTCCACAACATAGACACATGGAAAACAGGGTGAATAGAACTCAAATTCAGAGGCAAATCCAATCTATAGGCTATGTTCCCAATCCACTCGACAATATCATACGGACCTACATACTTAGGAATCAACTTGCTCATCTTAACAAAATGAATTACACCCATCATCAGTGAGACCTTCACATACACCTAATCTCCAATATGAAACTCAAAGAACCATCTTCCTAACATCTGAATAAGACTTTTGATGACCTTAATCCATTTTCAACCTCTCCCTCATCAGTTTCACCTTCTCTATAGCCTCCAACACCAAATTCAGTCTAACCAAGGCCATCTCTCCCAACTCAAACCACCCTACTGGGGATCTCTGTCTCCTAACATATAGAGCTTCAAAGAGTTCTATACCAATGCTAGTATGAAAGTTATTGCTATAAGCAAACTCGATGAGTGGTAGATGATCATCTCCATTACATTTTAATTTCAACACCCATGCCCTCAACATGTTCTCCAAAGTCTGAATTGTCCTTTCAGCATGTCCATTAGTTTGGGTAAAAAAGGTGGCACTTAACTCCACCTTTATACCAAGCCCCCTTTGAAACAAAATCCAAAAGTGAGAAGTAATTTGGGTACCACGATACGATATGACAGACATGGGCACACCATGATACCTCACCAACTCTTGGATATTCAACCTTGCACAATCTTCATCATTAAAGGTAGTCTTTAGTATAAAATGAACTGATTTAGTCATCTGATCAATGATAATCGAAATTGAATCAAAATGCTTTTAATTTTGAGGCAACCCAACCATAAAATTCATACATCTTCCCACTTATAACTACAAATCTCAAAATCCTGAGACAAACCATCAGGCCTGTCATGCTCTACCTTTACTAGTTTACAATTAGGGCACTCAGATACAAACTTGGCTATATCTCTTTTCATACCATGCTGCTAACACACTTCCCTCAAATCTTGATACATTTTGGTAGATCCTGGGTGAATAGAATAATGAGAGTTATGGTCTTCACTCATGATCACCCTCCTAAGATCATCAATATTCAGGACACATAATCGATCTTAATAGCGAAACACACTATCTCCTCCTTGGGAGAAAACCTCTATCTTCTTTTCGGCAACCATCTTTTTAAACTCAACAAATGATGGGTCTAAATATTGCTTACCCTTAACATGAACAACCACAAAAGATTCAGCCCCATTCTGAATATGAATACCACCATCAATAGAGTCAGCCAACCTAACACCCAATCTAACTAAACAGTGAACATCTTTTGCCAACTCTTTCTTCATTTATCATCATGAGCTACACT
The DNA here is from genome assembly GCA_011800125.2 of Solanum clarkiae. Classification (NCBI taxonomy): domain Eukaryota; kingdom Viridiplantae; phylum Streptophyta; class Magnoliopsida; order Solanales; family Solanaceae; genus Solanum; species Solanum clarkiae. The sequence goes on along the minus strand of JAABOM020064008.1, from coordinate 8,059 downwards.
TCCCACAGATAGTCTACTAAGAGCATTAGTTACAACATCTACCTTGCTGGAGTGATATAATACACTTATGTCGTAGTCCTTAAGGAGTTCTAACCACCTCCTTTGCCTCAGGTGAAGATCCTTTTGGGTGAACACATATTGCAAACTCTTGTGATTAGTGAAAATATCAACAGGAACTCTATACAAGTAATGTCTTCAGATCATCAAAGCAAATACCACCACCGCTAACTCAAGATCATGAGTTGGGTAAATATGCTTATGCACCTTCAATTGCCTTGATTCATAAGCTATCACCTTGCCAAGTTGCATATGCACACAACCGAAACCAACTCGAGAAGCATGAGAATATGCCATACACCTATCTAAGCAATCCGGTAGAGTAAAAATAGGAGCCGATTTAAGCCAATATTTTAAAGTCTAAAAACTCTTCTTACATTCATCTGACCATACAAACATGGCCTTTTTTTGAGTCAACTATGAAACGCCCCAAAAAGTGCCCAAAAATGTACCCCAGAACTGACCATAATCGTAAATTTTATATATCTCAAAATCCGTGTGTGATATCAAAAATCCAACTTCATATTCGTGATCGGGGGCAAAATTGAGTGGGGAACGGGTATAACCCTGATTTTAGAGCAATCATAGTGAAAATAATTTTTCAAAAAATTCCTTATCAAGATAGGATCTGCGCCCCTGGTGCGACACGGCTAGAGCCACAGACCAATGTTATTTTATGACTAGTTTTACTATTTAGTCCAAGGCATTGGGGTCTTGGGCCTATGCCATCCTATGCATAAAAGTGCCTATACTTGGTCATTTTTCAACCCCATATCATTAAATAATTTCCCAAAAATACTTTCTAACACTTAGCCCAATATTTTAGCCAAATTCAAGTACTCCAAACTCATTTTTGGATCTCAAAAAATTCATTCAAGCTTTAAGTTCCCATTCAAATCTTCATCAAGGAAGTCCTCAAATTTGAGGTATGTGGTTTTCACCTATTGGATCCTTTCACCGATGGTTCCCAACCTTCCTCTTTATGTAAATTGCATATTTTCAAGTTGAATTATCTATGAGTATCTCATATTGTGAATTTGATTATAAACAATGTTGGGATTTAATTAAATGTTGACTATTCTGCATGTTTTGACCTATGAATCTATGATATATTATGAGATTTTATGAGGGGTTTCAATGTATCTTGCATGAGCGTGTTACCAAGTGTTGTTGGGTTGGTTTACATTAAGTTTTCTCACATGATTTCAATCTTGAATTTCATGATTTTGAACTAGCATTAGACACCCAGCAAGTGTTTGATAAAATATCCGGTTAAGGATTGTTGAGATATTGATAATCTATTGCATGACCTATGAGTCTAGTAACTTTATGATGATGAAAGGAATGTAAGGTATGTATATGTTGAATTCATCGGAAGTATCTATGGTGGTGCAAGTTGACAACACTTTGTTGGGGGGTGTTAAGCCCAATCACCTTGCTAAGGGGGTGTTAAGCCTCAATCACCTTGTCGGGGGGTGTTAAGATCGTACATCCTTATTGAGGGGTAAATACCTTAATCTCCTTGTCGAGGAGGGGAGGGGTGGTAAGCCCGTACTGCCTTGTTGGAGGGTATGTAGCTCAATCTCCTTATCGGGGGTGGTAAGCCCATACTACCTTGTTGAGGGGCATGTACCTCAAGCGCCTTGTCAGGGGGTTGTAAGCCTGTACTACCTCGTTGAGGGGTATGTACCTCAATCTCCTTCGAAGGGTGTGGCAAGCTTGGGAGTTCAAGCAAGGCTTGCTAGGGCTATATGGATATAGTATCTTTTTACACATGTATTATGTTCTATACAAGCATGTTTTACTTCAAACATTAATCATGCATGCCATGTTGTTAATATACTATCCCTTGTTTATGATTATGCATTTTTACTATGTTTCCTATCTCTTATTGCGTTGCATCCTACATATATAGTACATTCAAATGTATTAACATATACTCTATGGCTACATGATGTTACCATGTAGGATTTGGAGTTCCTCACGGTCATCATCCACGTGGTTATTTTTGGACAACTTGAAGATAATCTTTTAGTGAGTCTTCAAGTTCGATGACACTAGCTATACTATTCTTGCTTGTGTTATTTCTTTATATTGGACTCTTGATACTATGAGGGTGATCCCGGAAAGTGTCTTGGCCCCCGCCCTATCTATGCTAGCTCCTAGCGAAAGATCAAAGGCCAGGTGTGAAGCAAAGTGACTTCACGATCCTCCGATGAAACTAGAATAGGCTGATTGGTCCAATCGTGTAAGCACGAGAGCTTTCTTCCATTTCATCAATTTTGTCTGGATCACACCTTTATCCACCTAGAGTGCAACCTTCCTACTGAAGATCATAACGTAAGTAACTCCAAACAATGGATTCAATAAGTACTTGCCAATAACCACGTCTGTTGAATAGAAACATTAAACTAAAAGTCGAGACAAAATGAGCACCTAGGAAAAAAAGTTGTGGTTGTATTGGCTACAAACGGAACGTAGGCGCTGCTTTCAACTCGTTCTAAAAAAATGGGATTCCGGGTAGTAAGTTTTTGATACTCAACAACCCCTGTTAAAAAGTAATCATAAGAATCCAAACATTTATCTATCTAGCCATAGGGTAGATCAGTTGCATTTATTGCTAGTACACTATTTCTTCTAGTACCTACCGCTTTTCTACTTATCATTCTATTTTGGCTCTTATACATGCTGCTACTATGGTAGCAGTGGCAATTTTTCTTGTAGCTCGGCTTCTTCCTCTTTTCAGACTTAGTACTTCTATAGGCTCTAGTTAGGACTTAGATATGAACACCCCCCCTTCGTTAGAATCCACAGTAGTCCTAGCTATCCACTCCACTATGTGGTAGAGTGTTCGTCCCAACCCCTTCGTAGGAGTACCTTTCCTGGTGTTTTTGGACAAGTGATGTAATTATGATATGTTCTTGACTAATAGTTGTTTATGGTTGTCTAAGACTTCCCTTAATCCCTTTATCCTTATTTAAATCTCTTGATGTTGTTTACTTTGCTTTCGTGACAAAGGATGTGTGATTGATATTTTTAGAGGCTTGTTTGGGCTCCTTCGGGTTGCTATTCGTCGTGTCACATCTAGCGTCTAGGCTTGGGTCATCATAAACTTTGTATCATAGCACTAGGTTATTAATAGTCCTTGGCATCCAACACACCACGTCGATTAGAGTCTTATTCATGGTTGTGAAGTGTACCACAACTATGAATAAGAGACTATGAGGCGTTTTAGGAAATGTTTCCCTTCTTCTTGATCTATGCCGTTCTATAGAAGTTAAGGTAAGGATTCCCCTGATGAATGTTCTTTGCTATGCTAAATCATGCTTATTCCAAGAGGAATAAGAGCTCGTTCACCTGAGGAGCAACTAACCCCTCTCGCTCCTCATGATAGGGGAGAAGCTCATGAAGAGTTCCGGATGCTATTACTATACTAGCCCATGCCATGACTAATCAAATCAACAAAAGAGTCCAAGCCCCTAATGCTCCTACTCTGGCCTCAAGGGTGAGGGATTTTACTAGGATGAGCCCACCAGAGTTCCATGGGTCTAAAGTGGATGAAGATCCTCAAGGATTCATTGATGAGGTGTACAAAGTGTTGTTTATTATGGGGATTAGCTCAGAGTAAAGCGGACTTGGCATCCTACCAACTCAAAGGGGTGGCCCAAATATAGTTTACCTAATTGAAAGAGGAGAAGGGGAACAACAATGTGATCCTTTGGGAGGAGTTTAAGGCGGCATTTCTCAACCAATTCTTCCCTCTTGTGCTAAGGATGCCAAAATTATGGAATTTGTGGATTTAAAGTAAGGATCCAAGAGTGTGAGGGAATATGCCCTCAAGTTTAACCAACTCTCCAAATATACTCCACAATTGGTGGCCGAGCCAAGATCTAGGATGAACAAGTTTTTGATGGGTGTGTCTGACTTAGTAAATAAAGAATGTTGTGCTGCTATGTTGATAGATGATATTGACTTGTCCCACATCATGACTTACGCTGAACAATTGGATGGGGAAAAGTTAAGAAAGAGGAGAATGGGTGAGGCCAAGAGGGCCTGTTTTGAAGATAGATTTCAAAATCCTAAGGGTGCCTAGTTTCTTTAAAGCCACAAGTTCCAAGGCCAAAGTTCTTCAAATGCTCCTAATAGAAGGGATGCTAATGATAATAAAAAATTCCAAGGTGGTGGCAACGTGGTGCCTAATGTTATGTGTCCAAGATGTGCTAGAGAACGTAATAGCCTATGTTTGTGGAAGACTAATGCTTGTTATGGTTGTGGTGAAGTGGGTCATAAGATGATTGATTGTCCTCATAATGAAAACAAGGGTAGATTTGGTCGTCCACAAGTCTAAGGAGCAAATGCGGGTCCTAGGAGAAGAGGAAGCCAACAAGTGAGTGCTCCAAGGCAAAATCGATTCTATGCTCTTCAAGGGAGACAAGGGGTAGATGAGGTGCCCGATATCATCATTGATATGTTAAAAGTCTTTGATTTTGATGTGTATGCATTGATACACCCGGGTGACACTCTTTCTTTTGTTACTCTTTTTGTTTCCAAAAAGTTTCATGTTAAACCCAAATTGTTGTGTGAGCCATATGATGTTTCTACTCCTGTTGGTGCATTCGTTGTCACTAGAAGTATCTATATAAATAATACCATTTTCATTTTGCATAAAATATTTCCTTTTGACTTTGTAGAGTTGGATATGGTGGATTTTTATGTCATTCTTAGGATGGATTGGTTGCATGCATATTGTGCCTCTATTGATTGTGGGAGAGTCATGATATAGTGGTCAAGGGTAGGTTTATTTCTTGCATTAAATCCCTAAAGTTAATTTCTAAGGGATGTCTATGTCATCTTGTGAGGCTTAGGGATGTTGAGTCCAAAGTCCTTCTTTTAGAGTCGGTTCCAGTGGCTAAGAAATTCCTTGATGTCTTTTCGAATGAGCTTCCTGGTGTTCCTTCCGAAAGGGAAATAGATTTTCACATAGACCTCCTTCCCGATACTCAATCCATTTCTATTCCCCCTTACGATATGGCCATAACGAAGTTAAAGGAGTTAAAGGATCAATTGAGGAATTTTGTTGGAGAAGGGCTTTATAAGGCCTAGTCAATCACCTTAGGGCACACAGGTATTGTGTGTGAAGAAGGTTGGTATTTATAGAATGTGTGTCGACTATTGGGAACTTAATAGGGTCACAATAAAGAACAAGTACCCTCTACTAAGGATCGATGATCTTTTTGACAGATTTCAAGGGGCTAGTCACTTCTCTAAGATTGATCTTTGGTCCGGGTATCACCATGTAAAGGTGAGGGAGTGTGACATTCCCAAGACGGCCTTCCAGAGAAGGTTTGGGTACTTTCAGTTTGTGGTTATGCCTTTCGGTTTGACTAATGTACCTTTTAACTTCATGGATCTTATGAATAAGGTATTCAAACCCTACCTTAATTTGTTTGTGGTAGTATTTATTGATGATATCTTGATCTATTCCCATAGTGAGGAGGAGCATGTGGATCACTTGAGGATGTTATTATAAATCTTGGGGGAAGATGAGATGTATGCTAAATATGAAAAATATAGTTTTGATTTAAAGAGGTTTCCTTCCTAGGTCATGTGGTGTCGGATGATGGTATCAAGGTGGATCCTAGAAAGACAGAGGTAATTTGAAATTTTCTACGACCTTTGACTCCATCGGACATTAGAAGTTTCTTGGGTTTTATGGGCTATTATCGGAGGTTTGTTAGTGGTTTCTCTTCTATTGCTTCTCCAGGACTTAGTTGACCCAAAAAAGGAAAATTTTGTGTGGACCGATGATTGTGAGAATATTTTCCAAACATTGAAAGATAGCCTTGTCTCCGCTCCTATCTTGTCTCTATCGGAAGGGTTGAAAGGATTTGTTGTGTTTTTTCATACCTCAAGAATTGGTTTGGGTTGTGTTTTGATGCAAAATAGTAAGGTAATAGCATATGCCTCTAGACAATTTAAGGTGCATGAAAAGAAATATCCTACCTATGATCTTGATTTGGCCGCCGTGGTATTTGCTTTGAAAATTTGGTGTGATTACTTGTGTGGGGTCCAGGTTGATGTGTTTACCGATCATAAGAGTCTCCAATATGTGTTCACCCAAAAAGATCTCAACTTGAGACAAAGATGGTGGTTAGAGCTTCTTAAAGATTATGATAAGAGTGTATATTATCACCTCGGTAGGGCTAATGTTGTGGCCGATACACTAAGTAGTATTGCCAACAAGTTAAAGTTGAGCATCAAAGGCCGGGTAGCCTAGCCAAGGATATCAAGATTCCTACTTGGAAGTGGGAGGAAATTAATATGGATTTTGTGGTTGGGTTACCTAAGACTAGAAAGCATTTTTATTCTATTTGAATTGTGATAGATAGAATGACCAAGTTGGCTCATTTCCTACCGGTCAAAACTACTTATGGTGCAAAATATTAAGCAAAATTATACATTCATAAGTTGGTTAGTTTCCACAAGGTGCCATTGTTTATCATATCAGATCTTGGTGCTCAATTTACTTCTCACTCTTGGAGGTCCTTCCAAAGAGGTCTTGGTACCAAGGTAAAGCTTAATACAACCTTTCATCCTCAAACGGATATCCAAGCAGAAATAACTATCTAAACTCTTGAAGGTATGCTTAGAGCTTGTTTTTTGGATCTTAAGGGTAGTAGGAAAGAAAATCTTACACTCATTGAGTTTTCCTACAAAAATAGCTATAATTCAAGCATTGGTATGACTTCTTTTGAGGCTCTTTATGGTAGGCGTTGTAGGTCCCCGGTTGGACAGTTTTGTCACGCCCAAAGTCCCGTTAGGGCGGACTGGCACCCGTTGCTGATAAGGCTCAGGATAACGAACCTGTATCTATGCGCTTTCTATATAAATTATGAGGGATTTCTATGTTTGATATGCCTTTAAGAAAATAAACAGTGATAACAAGCCAAAAGGAAATGCATATGGCTAGGTCGTTGGGGCTACGGTGTTTAAAGTACGAAAGATGACCATAATTTAATTTACATAGTCTACAAAGCCTCTAGATAAGGAAAAGCATCTCATAAGGGTCTGGACAAGCCCCGCCTCGACGAACTGTACAATACAAACATATAAGCTCTAGGCATAAACAAAGCCTCAAAGCAACCTAGAGCTTGGTATCAGAAACTAGACGTCCTGTACTCCTACTGGGAGATCTACTAGCACTTGTACCTGTAGCATGAAATGCAGGTACCCCGTAAAGGACGTCAGTACAAGATAATGTACTAAATATGTAAGGCAGGATATACTTTATATGAAGTAACAACTCAAATGAAACTATGCACTGGTGTAGGATAAGAGACCAGCTTTGGTTATACTTTGGGATCATGTACTTTATGTTCTTTATATTACTTTATCATTGTTATATAATCGTTGCTCATCAAGTAATACAAATGCTAGCTGATTAGTGGTAAAACTGTATCAGGATCGTCCCTGGCTAGGTTCTTCCTTAACGCCTTGGGCTACCACCCGTGATAGGATCATCCTTGGCTAGGTGATTCCTCCACCCCTTGGGCTACCACCCATCAATAAGCAATATACTTTACTGTATCTTTCAATTACCTTTGAGATGATTCTTTTGGTGATCATAATATTAGAGCTGTAAGGCTGCATATATAGCATGTGACATGTACATAATCATACAAGACAATATGACAATAAAGAGAGTACGTTACACAAATAATGAAATGTGTATGAGATGAAACAACTTGTGAACTTTATCTGCATAAACCAATGATAATTAGATATAATACTTATTTAAAGTTTGGCATATCTTATTCCTTTATGTGAATGACTAGAATAGTTTAACATAGATTTCCAGGACAGTAATCTTTTGATAATGAATCAAAATATCTTAAACACCATTAATGTCTCTTCCCATGCAACTTAGATTGCCCGAACTGAATCTAATTTGGATAATTGGAGTATCCCAGAAGAACCTTTTCATAGGATCTACCAAATAGGT